>JAHCHA010008886.1:0-27220 GCA_027742795.1 Vigna hirtella
TCAGCACTCCTTTTCTCAGCCATCCGCGTGCTTCTTTCCCAACAAAAATAAAATCAACTTTGTCTAAAAGCATTTAAATATACTACTCCAGATTCCCATCCTGAGGCCGTAACATCTCTTTTTAAATGAATGAAAACCCAAGGCTAAATGAAAGAATGCGTTGCACTAAATTAGCCATCACACACACTATGAATCACCGTTTTCATACTCAAGGAAAAGAAAGATGTGTTCTTTATTCATCATTCAAAACAGCGTTCCATGAACCGAGAGAAATAAGTGGCAAGTGGCGACTCTCTCATCTCCAAGGCATTGAGGTTTTTTATAATGAGGGTGGGGTCCACACAATAAAACCCTAGGGTGCCAAGTCATCCACCCTCATTTTTTGTCTAGTTCATTTTGCCAAAAATTGGCTAAATCTAGTAAAGTTAATCCAAAAACATTCTACACTACTAAATTACAATTTAATTAATTCTATATGCCTATGTGGAGAGTCTTGAATTTATTTGCATTCTTCCTGATGTCCCAAAATGTATCTCCAAAATTTTCTTGCAGTCAATGATGAAAATAATTAACTCAGATAATTCAAATTAATTAAAATAAGAATTTCTGGTAAAATTAAGCACAATTAACAAAAACGGAAAAATACCGGACATTTAAGCACACTTCCCTGATTAATTCTAGCACAATAGACTAGGTGAAGTCAAGAAAATATTGACTCATCAAAATAGACCACACTTAGTCTTTTGCACTCCTGGGCAAAATCAAGACGCGAATCAAGGAATAGTTCAAAGAACATCAGGGAAGTGACACACTCTGCACACAGAAAACAAAAGAGTAACAAAACAGAAACACAGTTGCACAATTCTCACAAAATCTGGACAGTAAAAGGTATAGACAGAATCCCACACAGAGTCAATGAAAGCAAATACTCAAAGAATCATCCAAACAGTTTAGTACAAGGAAAACAGTCAATCAGTTCAAGAGATGAATCAAAAGCAACAGAGGCTCACAGATGCACACAATCAGTGTTTCTCTCAAGTGTTTAAGGTAAATCAATGTCACTCAATGCACTCAAGGAAGCAAACACAATTAGACTTGGCAAGCCTCTAATATCAACACTCAAGCACATACGCATGTTCAAATCAAAAGGTCTTTTCATGGTTGTAATGGGGCCAAGGACAAGGGAAGATATATCTGGATAAGAAGCTACAAACCATAAGGAACAGAGGAGCAATGGGGAACAAGTGTAAACACATTCAAACACACCCACAACCTCTAATTCCATCCTCTTCTTGACTCCATTATTCACAATTATTCATAATTTTTATTTTTTTTTATTTTTCACTGTTTTTCTGCTCTCTTTTTTTCATCCTGTCTCTTTTCTTTACTCTATTCAGCACACAATTTCAAGAGACAAGATACACCACATATTTATAAAAACACGATAAGAAGAGGACTCACTAGCCAATTCATCTGAAACTCCCAGGAGACCACACTTATTCCCAAAACAATTCCAAAGCTCCAAAATTCCCTAAGGCTAAGGTAATAATGGTTTTTCACTTAGGGCTGGTGTATGAGCTTCAAAACAAAGAAATGGGGAAAAACATAGGCTCAAAAGGGTTATCAATGGATCAAAATAGGGTACGCTCATCTGGCTCTAGAGGCTCAACAACAAAATGCCTTTATCACTTTCAAACATGCGTATCAATCAAGAATCATCAAAAAGAGTCAAGCCAAGTCATATGTGTAAGCAATCAAGAGACATATCACACATAAGAAAGATCATCAAATGGCTCAAATCTCACACAAGTAATATGGTCACCATCAATTCAACTCTCAAACATCATGATCATCTTCCAAGCAAAGAAAAGCAAGGAATCCAACAAATCAGAGTATCAATGAAGTGAAGGAAAACTGACAACCTAATCACAATCCAGAATTCACGAAAAGCATGCAAAACTGTACACAAGACACAACAAACTACATAAAAACTGAAACATGAACAAAGAAACAACCTCCCCTAATAGGCCACACTTAAACGACACAATGTCCTCAGTGTGTCACAATCAGCAGATCAAACAATTAGAACAGTCATCAGATATCGACAAAGTGTTATAAAAGTGAGGAGGGAAGGAGAAAAGAAACTCCCTGAGTCAGATGGGAGGGTAGGTTGGGTGGACCAAAGACGTCTCCTCCACCACTGCAGCCAACAAAGAAGGATTGCTGAGGAAAGGCTTCAGTATATGCCCGTTCACCTTGAAGCTTTTAGCTGCAGATGGACCTTGGATCTCTACTACACCATAAGGATAAACATTAGTCACAACAAAAGGTCCAGTCCACTTTGATCTCAACTTACCACCCATGAGGTCGAGTCTAGAGTTATACAACAAAACCTGGTGGTCAACCTCGAAGTCCTTTCTAACAATGGAGCTATCATGGAACCTCTTGGTCCTTTCCTTGTAGAACTTCGAGTTCTCATAGGCCTCCAATCGGATCTCATCCAATTCATTCAGTTGCAACTTCTTTTCCTCTCCAGCTTGGTCATTGGAGAAGTTGCAAGTCTTCACTGCCCAATATGCCCGATGCTCAATCTCAACTGGTAAATGACATGCCTTTCCAAAGACAACCCGATAGGGAGACATCCGAATGGGTGCTTTGTAGGCAGTCCTATGGGCCCAAAGAGCATCGTCCAACCTTTTACTCCAATCTTTCCTGTTGGGCTGGACAATCTTCTCCAAAATCCTCTTAATCTCCCTGTTGGAGATCTCAGCCTGCCCATTTGTTTGGGGGTGGTAAGGTGTAGAAACTCTGTGCGTAACCCCATATTTCTTGAGCAAAGCTTCCATGGATCTGTTGCAAAAATGGGTTCCCTGATCACTAACAATTGCTCTAGGCACTCCAAACCTGCAAAAGAGGTGAGATCTAACAAAATCTACAACAACCCGAGCAACATTAGTCCTGATGGCTCTAGCTTCCACCCATTTTGAAACATAATCCACAGCAAGGAGAATATAAGAGAAACCAAAAGAAACAGGAAAAGGATCCATGAAATCTATACCCCATACATCAAACACCTTACAGAACAACATGGGTTGTTGAGGCATCTGTTGTTTCCATGAAAGTGATCCTCCTGTTCTTTGACATGGCTCGCAGGTGCTGCAAATCCTCTCAACATCCTTAAAGATGGAGGGCCAATAGAAACCACAATCTAACACCCTGCGAGCCGTTCTTTGAATTCCCAAATGACCACCAGGTGAGGAAACGTGACAAAACTGTAGGACCGAGTCAATCTCATGGTCCGGAATGCATCTTCTTGTAACCTGATCACTGCACAACTTCCACAGATATGGGTCATCCCAAATGTAATACTTAGCATTGCTCTTAATTTTAGCAATTTGAGCACGTGATGCTAAGGGAGGAAAAACAGAAGCAACCAAATAATTGACAATATTTGCAAACCAAGGGGTAGGGTAAGAAAGTGAAATCGTCCATAAGCTTTCATCATGAAAGTTATCCTGGATAGGCAAAACATTGGCTTCATCCTCAGCTCTCTCAATCCTGCTGAGGTGGTCAACAACCAGATTCTGTGCTCCACTCCTGTCTTGGATTTGTAGATCAAACTCTTGGAGTAGAAGCATCCACCTAATCAATCTAGTCTTCGACTCAGCCTTCTTCAATAGAAACTTTAGAGCTGCATGGTCAGTGAAAACAGTGATAGGAGAACCAAGCAAATAAGATCTAAATTTATCAAGAGCGAACACAATGGCTAAGAGCTCTTTCTTAGTGGTGGTGTAGTTTCCTTGGGCAGCATCCAAAGTCCTGGAAGCGTAGTAGATCACTCGAGGCAACTTATCAATCTTTTGTGTCAAGACAGCCCCTAATGCATAATTGGATGCATCACACATAAGCTCAAAAGGGGTTGTCCAAACTGGTGCTTGGATGATCGGAGTGGTGGTCAAAGCTTCCGTCAGGCTGTCAAAAGCTTGTTTGCATCTGTCATCAAAATCAAACTCAATGTCTTTCTGCAACAGTTTGGACAAGGGAAGCGCTTTCGTGCTGAAATCCTTGATGAAGCGCCTATAGAAACCTGCACGCCCAGGAAAAGATCGAACCTCTCGCACACAAGAGGGGTAAGGCAATTGCGAAATCACAGATATTTTTGCAGGATCTACCTCTATTCCCTTCCTAGAAATGATATGCCCTAACACTAAACCTTGTTCAACCATGAAATGATATTTCTCAAAATTAAGAACAAGGTTAGTATCAATACATCTTTTCAAAACCTTTTCCAAACTGTCTAAACATGTATCAAATGAGGATCCATATACAGTAAAATCATCCATGAACACCTCTATGCAACTTTCCAGAAAATCGCTAAAAATGCTAAGCATGCACCGCTAGAAGGTACCAGGGGCATTGCACAGGCTAAATGGCATCCTCCTATAGGAAAAAGTGCTAAAGGGGCAGGTGAACGTGGTTTTCTCTTGGTCCTCAGGAGCAATATTGATTTGAAAATAGCCAGAAAAACCATCAAGAAAACAATAATGAGATTTACCTGTCAAGCGCTCCAACATCTGATCAATGAATGACAGGGAAAATGATCTTTCCTGGTTGCTTGGTTGAGCCTCCTATAGTCAATGCAGACTCTCCAGCTGTTCTGCACTCTAGTTGGGATAAGCTCATCCCTCTCATTCTTCACCACAATGAGGCCAGTTTTCTTGGGCACAACATGGATGGGGCTCACCCACTGACTATCTGAAATAGGGTAGATGATCCCAGCTTGCAAAAGCTTGGTCACCTCCTTCTTGATGACGTCCATGATCACGGGGTTTTGCCTTCTTTGTGGCTGTCTCACTGGCTTTGCCCCATCTTCCAAAAGAATTCTATGCATGCATGTGGATGGGCTAATACCAGGTATGTCATCCAAACTCCAACCAATGGCCTTCTTGTGCTTCCTCAGCACACCAAGCAACTTCTCCTCTTGAACAGAATCAAGGGAGGTAGAAATGATCACCAATTTCTTCTCATCATCCTCCAAGTACACGTACTTGAGGTTATCTGGGAGCTGTTTCAGCTCAAGAGTGGGTGCCTACAAGTCAGATTCAAGTGTACTTCCTGCAACGTGGTTAATGCATTCTGACTCTAAAGAGTGTACAGGTAAAGGCAGAACACTCATCTCATCACAATCCAATTCAATGTCCATCACAGATATGTCAACAACATCATCAATATCATGCATAACATCAATATCCTGGACATCACAATCCTCATCAAAATCCACAACATTATCAACATCATTCTCAAATCCTAATTCGAATCCAGATTCAATGCATGAATGCAAAGAAGATAGAAAAGAATACTTCTTCTCATGCACAGAATGAAAGTCGTCAACAACGAATTCATCAATAATGTCATCCAATGCATCGATCCTAAACAGAGAATGGTCCTCAGCTAGAAATTTCATTGCATCAAGGATATTAAAATGAACAACAATATAAGCAAATTCCATAGACAAAGTTCCAGCATACACATCAATCTTAGTTCGGGTAGTTTTCAAGAATGGCCTGCCTAAGATAATGGGAGCGGATCCATGAGAGAATCCCTCCTCCATTTCCAAAACATAAAAGTCAGCAGAAAAAATCAATTCACCAACCCTAACCAAGACATCCTCTATGAAACCTGTTGGGTGGGTAACACTCCTATTGGCCAACTGAATGACCACACCCGTGGTTTGCAATGGACCAAGAGACAAAGATGCATATATAGACAAAGGCATGAAATTAACAGAAGCACCCAAATCAAGCATGGCATTCTCAAATTTATTGTTTCCAATCACACAAGGAATGCAAAATATACCTGGGTCCTTTCACTTTTCAGGAATGTGCGGGACCGACTTACCAATAAGCGCAGATACATTCCTTCCCATGCTAATCCTCTCATTGCCCTTCATCTTCCTCTTGTGTGTGCACAACTCCTTCAAGAATTTGGCATACTTCGGTATCTGCTTGATGGCATCGAGTAGAGGTATGTTCACCTCTACCTTCCTGAAGGTCTCCAGAATTTCCCTATCCACCTCTTCCATCTTTTTGCTAGGAAGTTCCCATGAAGGGAATGGAAGAGGGATAGGTCAGTCAACCAATGGAGAAGGTGCGGCAGTTGTGGTGGTGGAAAAGGGAGAAGATCCACCTGAAGAAGAACTATCGGCTGGAGAAGAAGATCCACCCACCTCAAATGCCTTGCGTGGACCGTCATGGTCGTCCTCTCTAGGACAAGTGGCAGGCACGGGTATAGGTGTAGAAGCGGGCTCTGAAGGCACAACAATCTGCTTCCCTGATCTGAGGGTTATGGCACTCACATTCCTTGGATTCTGCATAGTCTGGGATGGTAACTTATCAGAATTCTGAGACTGCGCCTGGTTTATCTGAGTAGCGATCTGACCCATCTGGTTAGTGAGACTCTGTATGGAAGCTCTAGTCTCCTGCTGAAATTGCATGTTATCTTTCTAAAACTGCAGGTTTTGCATAGTCATTTGTCTCACTAACTCTTCCAATGAAGGTTCAGACGAAGTGGAAGGGTGGGCAGCTGGTTGGGCAGGTGCCTCTTGCTGCTACTGTTGTTGTTGCCTCTGGTGTTGTTGCATAGGTGGAGGCACATATCTGTTAGGTGCTCCAGCATTCTGGAAAGGTGGCGCCTGCTGCTGATGCTGTGGCGCATTGTTCCATCTAAGATTGGGGTGATTCCTCCACCCTAGGTTGTACCCCTGGTGCTTAAAAAATCATGATTTTGCTGTTGTGGCTGCCTGTTGTTGTAGATGATCGTAGCATAAGCCTAAGGCGCATCAGAGGCAGCAGGGTGCTGCAAAGAAGGACATGCATCTGTATAGTGGTCACTGGAAGGACAAATAGCACATAGTCGTGCAACAGATGCAGTAGATGCAATTGATGACAAATTTATGAACACCGCAAAATGGCACCAAAAACTTGTTTAACCCTCGGCAAGTGTGACCGAATCGTATCAAGTAATAAACTGTTATTTTCATGCTTAAAATTGATACTAAAAGCAACCTTTAACACTTAGAAACTAGCTTGAAATCATGCTTTTGGTCATATTTTTAGAAATAAGAGAGCTGGACAGGTTTATGCTTGATTTTATTGTTTTTATGCAGGTTTTAAGGTGAATTTGGTGAAAGAAGTGAAGAAGGATAGAGATGGAATCAGAAAAGGCATCAAAAAGTGCAAAAGGAGAAGCCGCAAGTACCGCTCAACGGCAGTTTACCGCTGAGCGGCACTCAGAAACCCACGTTGCCTCCGCTGAGGGGTGAAAAGGCTGCTGAGGGGAGAAAAACAACTCACGCACTTGCCGCTGAGCGGTAGTTTACCGCTGAGCGGCACTACTTTGGGCTTGGGCCTAATTTTCTGTATTTTTAGAATAGTATATAAGCTTTAGGACGTCCTAGGGTTTGTATCTTTGGCTGAGACGAAGCAAACACTCACTTTTCCACCCCTTGAAGGAAGATCTTGGATGCTCAGGCTACCTCCTCCTCTTTCTAGGGTTCTATCTTTCATTCTTTCATTATTGTTCATCTAGTTTCACCATGAATATGGTGAACTAAACCTTGTATTGTTGTTGGGGAATCAATGTAGTCTTGTGAAACTCTCATATATGGAATTTGTGTTTTAACATCTTACTTTAAGACTTATGCT
This sequence comes from Vigna hirtella, assembly GCA_027742795.1. Classification (NCBI taxonomy): domain Eukaryota; kingdom Viridiplantae; phylum Streptophyta; class Magnoliopsida; order Fabales; family Fabaceae; genus Vigna; species Vigna hirtella. The sequence goes on from JAHCHA010008886.1 coordinate 7,704, forward strand.
TTCTTTCATCATTAGTTAGGGTTTTTCCTCTTTGCTTAATGCTTGCTTTGTTTAACTCATTCATTGCCATGATTATTGATTTTGTCGATATGGGAACGTACGGGGAAATTTAGATCCGGGGAATTTCTCCCAATAACATATTGGTTGCCTTTAAGCTCCTGCTCTTCAGAACTAATTACTAGGAATGCTAGGAATTGTATGAACTCGTAATTAAGGATAGGCCTTCTTGCAAGGTGATTTAGAGAGTGGCATTAGCATTGATGAAAAGAATGATGAATTCCTAAAGTATATGAGAGTGGATAAGATGAAATTGATAACCCCAACAACATACTCATCCATCTAATTCATTAAAGTGTTTGTATTCCTCTTTTCCATTGATCAAATTCATGCATACATGTTTAATTATTGTCTTTTGCATTTAAAACCTACAATCAATTGTTAACAAGTCTTAAATAATCAACAAATCATATAGCTAACTAGGCCGTGAGTCCTTTGGGAAAACGATACTTGGTCTTACCTAGTTTTATTACTTGATACGATTCGGTCACACTTGCCGATTGTTAAAGAAGTTTGTGGCGCCGTTTTTCGGTGTTCATAAATTTGTCATCACTCAGTGAAAATTTCCACTGAGCGGCATTTGCGACACCTTTTCTCCTTCTTCCTAGCTTGGCCTAGGTGTCTTATAGTCATGCCTCTCACTCACCTTATGCATTTATGTTCTCACATCACTCATACATTCCATCCCTATCATGCATCTAAAGCAGAATCAAAACAAACAAACACAAATAAAGTAAATCAACTGGGTTGCCTCCCAGGTAGCGCTTGTTTAACGTCACGAGCCTGACCCAAAATCCTCCAGCACCCTTTAGTGCACATCTTTCTTACCAACACCCATCAGTAGGTGCAAACAAACCTAGTATCCTTCAGTAGATACTCAACCACCTAGCATCCATCAGTAGATGCTATACCATAAAATCTCAAACAACAAACATCAATTTCCCAAAGTTTATAAAATTACATAACCAAAATCAAAGAAATTAATGATCTCAAATCACTAGGGTGCCTCCTAGTAAGCGTTCTTTTAATGTCATTAACTTGACCCAATAAACTCAAGTTCCATCTTCACTATTGGTGTTCCTTTTTCTTTCATCACACTAACTCATCAACTGCTTCTGGTCCACCTTTTTGACACTTCTTGAATATGGAGCTTCACTTTCTATCACTCCATTCTCTTTATAGTCTTTCACAACCCACAACTTGTTCTTGAATCTTACTGGTGTACCAAGTTTGAGTTGTGCCTAGATAGAGTCATCATGAACCTTCCTTTCTTTGCCATCTTTTTCTTCTTCCCTAACCTGTGATAAGAAACAATGTTTACCTTTGAAGACCGGCTTTGCAGCTTTTGAACTAGTCAAGGGTGCATCCTTACATGCAGCTTTATGACTAACCTCCTTTTCTTGAATCTACTGCTCCCCTTTGAAGACATTAAAGATCACCTTTTCTTCTCGGTTTTGAAGCACTATCATTCATGTAATCCTGCCTGATGTAGTCCTTCTTTGTATTTTTACCTTTCATAGGTTAGCTTGTAAGGAGCATGGGTTACTATAAATACCCAGCTTCTCTATCTTAATTGGGACTTTTAGAGCTTAATGAGAATTTGAATTTCTGACCTTGAGAAATAATTCTCTCTTGAAAGTCACATGCTAGAGAGTCCAAAGACTCCCTCTAGCCACCTTCCTTGCACACTGCCTCCATTCTCATTTTCCTTGAATTCCACCGTGCTCCACCTTATTTCTCTCACTTCCACGACGCTGCTTCCATATGCGTCAGCCATTCCTTCGCTGACACATCCTTGCGCACGCGTCAACATTCACATTGCCTCATCATTTTTCTCTCTCGCGCATTCAAGAGCACTTCATTTTCTCATATCAGATAGCCTCACTCTCATTTCTCTCCATTTCAGTTTCTCGCGTCTCCACACTCCAAATCAGGTTATCTTCTTCACAGATCTACATTTTCTCCCACCACTTCTTCCTCGTTTCATCCATTTTCGTTCACAGTACATCATCTTCACCGAACAGTGCTTCGTTCTATGGCCTCCCCTAGGTTTTCCTTCTTCTTTCATCATTTTCTCTGATTTTAGTCGATTAAAATCACTCTTGATCCGTTCCAAACCTTTTCCACCGTTCATTCTTCATTTTGAACCGATTAATCGGTTCATATTGGGTTTTCTTCCATTTCTAGGGTTTCTATCGAGTTTAACCCTCTGTTTCTTGTTCTTCTTCGAGTTTTTGTCATTTTCCGCTGCGTTCATCTCTAGAGGAAGCTTCGAAGGATCTCGTGACACGCACATTCGTCATCTCCTTGGAGGCTCGTCCATCAATCATCCCATCATCCACATTGATTATTACCTTTGCCATTTTCATAATCGGTCTTCCAAGAATGATTTGGACCTTCTAATCCTCCTTCATCTCCATCACCACAAAATCTACCAGGAACTTTAGTTTGTCTATGCAAACCATCACATCTTCCGCCACACCATAAGGTTTCTTGGAAGATCCATCCGCCATTAGCAAAGTCACCTTTGTTGGCTTGACTTCAAGATCACCAATCCTTTCAAGCAGAGATAAAGGCATCAGATTAATGCATGACCCTAAATCAATTAGAGCTTTCCTTATTCTCTCCTTCCCTATGACGCAAGGAATAGTAAAACTTCCTGGGTCTTTAACCTTTGGAGGAAGTGGCTTCTTCTCAATAGCACTGCAATCTCCCTTTTCATCTAGATATCTCTTCTTTGTGGAGACTTGCTTCATGTGCTTTGCATAAGTTGGAATTTGTTGCAATGCTTCATTCAAAGGTATTGTAATCTCCAATTGCCTGAAGATGTCTTTAAAGCGCCCAAATTGTCTCTCTTTTTCAATCTTTTCACTCCCCTTAGGATAAGGAAGAATTTTATCACTTTCCTCCATTTTTTTCTCTCCGCTCTTCTTTTCATTCTCTCTTTTTTCATCCTCACCTAGTATCTCTTCTTTTCTCTCCACTCTTTTTTCCAACTCAACATTCTTTTTCTCATCCACCCTCTTGTCATTTGTCCTTACAATAGCTTTGCACTCTTCCCTAGAGTTAACCACAGTATTAGCCCCAAAACACTTATTAGGAATATTAATGGCTGTCGCGGCCCATCAAATTTGATGTGCATTAAAAATGCAGTATAATGCTAGGAAGTGACTCCTAGGTCGTCTCTCGAGGAGCAAATGTGGTTCAAGGATTAGGTCAGACACGTAGGGGGGTTTGTGAAAGGATTTCTGAATGCAAATGATTAAATTAAAATGACAATTAAACACAATCGAACATAATTAAAAGCATTAAAGTGCATGAAAACATTAAAGTGAACAATGCCACACATAAATATCCAAACACAATTCAAACTATAGAAATGCGACAAGCTAAAACATTAAATGCACAATGTTGTAAGCTAAACATCAAAGGTAATGAATCTAAAAGAAAGAAAAGATGTGGATGCAACCCGTGACCGTGAGCAGCTCCCAAGAGAATTTGAAATTGCAAATGCTTCTAAAAGTCCTCTCTAGCCGTGACATGTTGAGCTTCCATGTGTTTCATTCAAAGGAAAATAAAAATGGGAATCGGTCCCCTCTTCCAGCAATGTGTCTTTCCAACATCCATCTCCACTTCATTCTCCAAGAAAATCATATGCTTTCTAGCCCAATCACCGTACTCCTAACCTATGAATTAATACTTCTTTTCTTTTTCCTAAATGAAAAGTAATTGAAATTGTGCTCTCCACATCAAGCAACGTGCACACCCTTCAACCATGGGATTCGTGCCTCTCCATTCTATTCTCTAACTCACGTGTGCGTGCAGCTGCTTCCCCTCCGTGAGCTTCCAAAATGAAAAACCTCATGAGCCCTTAAAAGCCGTGACACCACTTTTATTTCAATCACCGTGCAACTCAAATCAGCGCCTACTCCAAGCCTAATCACCTCTTCATTCTCCAAGTAATAAAAGAAATGCATTGTTGTTACACTGCTGCCAACGTCCCATCATTCTCCAACCTAATCTACTTCTCATTTCATAAAAACAAAAACAAATCTCTTTTCTTCCAACAGCCGTGACACTATTCCTCCTAATAATGCTGGATGTGACACACTCACACACTCCCCTTCCAATTTAAATGCTCCTTCTTTTAATCATTTCATCCATTCTCCGTGACACCTAATGAAATCACCTTCCACTTCTCTTCCAGCTCAACAACGTACTCCGCTGCCAGCTTCTTCCGTGATGCTCCCCGTGCTTCTGGAATCAACGCTTCACCTACGTGCTGCTTTCTCCACTTAATCACCACTTCCTTTTTCATCAATCAGCACTCCTTTTCTCAGCCATCCGCGTGCTTCTTTCCCAACAAAAATAAAATCAACTTTGTCTAAAAGCATTTAAATATACTGCTCCAGATTCTCATCCTGAGGCCGTAGCATCTCTTTTTAAATGAATGAAAACCCAAGGCTAAATGAAAGAATGCGTTGCACTAAATCAGCCATCACACACACTATGAATCACCGTTTTCATACTCAAGGAAAAGAAAGATGTGTTCTTTATTCATCATTCAATACAGCGTTCCATGAACCGAGAGAAATAAGTGGGAAGTGGCGGCTCTCTCATCTCCAAGGCCGTGAGGTTTTTTATAATGAGGGTGGGGTCCACACAATAAAACCCTAGGGTGCCAAGTCATCCACCCTCATTTTTTGTCTAGTTCATTTTGCCAAAAATTGGCTAAATCTACTAAAGTTAATCCAAAAACATTCTACACTACTAAATTACAATTGAATTAATTTTAGATGCCTATGTGGAGAGTCTTGAATTTATTTGCATTCTTCCTGATGTCCCAAAATGCATCTCCAAAATTTTCCTGCAGTCAATGATGAAAATAATTAACTCAGATAATTCAAATTAATTAAAATAAGAATTTCTGGTCAAATTAAGCACAATTAACAAAAACGGAAAAATATCGGACATTTAAGCACACTTCCCTGATTAATTCTAGCACAATAGACTAGGTGAAGTCAAGAAAATATTGACTCATCAAAATATCCTTCAAATCCTTAGCCATTTGGCCCATCTGTATCTCCAAATTTCTAATTGAAGCTTCAGTGCTTTTATGATTGGATATGGTCACCTGAATAAATTGTTGAAGAGTTTCTTCAAGCTTTGATGATTTCTCATTTAGTGCGGATACTTGTTGCCGTATTGATGGTTGTTGTTGTGGTCTATTAAATTGTCCTGCTTGTCCATTCTAACCTTGACCAATGCTTGGGTGTGGTTTCCACCCCTTGTTGTAGTTCCCTTGGCGGTATGGAAATTGATTGGCCATGAAATTGACATCTTCTAAAGCCTCCACTGGAAAAGCCCATTGACCATTGATATGGTCACCACCACACAGTTCACAGAGTTGTTTTGAACCTGTGCAACATTCTTTAGCTCCTTTGGCAACTAAGCAAGTGTCTTTTTCAAATTCTCCAACTTTTGAGTTATGATCTTATTTTGTGCAAGCAAGGCGTCATGAGATTGCAGCTGTAGAACCCTCTTCTGTTGAATTGGAGCTCCTCTCTCATTAAGCATCTCATTATCATTTGTAGCCATGTTGTCAATCAATTCAGTGGCTTCCTCTAGAGTCTTGCATTTAATATTACCTCCAGGTGAGGCATCTAGCATCAACTTGGTTTGTGAACCAAGACCTCCAAGGAAAAGAATGACTATTGTTGCTTCGTCAAAGCCATGAGTGGGGTCTTTCTCAACAAGCTCTTGCACTACAAAAAAGAAGGGCATTACCGAAGGCCAGAAGCCCTCGGAAACAGCCAAAAACCGTCAGAAGAAGGTAATTACCGAAGGCTTATCGACGGCCAAAGAGCCCTCGGTAAATCCCTTGTCACTAACATTTACCGAGGGCCTTTGCCCTTCGGTAATTACCGAGGGCCAAAAGCCTTCGGTAATTACCGAAGGGCAGTAGCCTTCGGTAATTACCAAAGGGCGGCAGCCTTTGGTAATTACCGAAGGGCAAAAGCCTTCGGTAATTTCCGAAGGGCAAAGGCCTTCGGTAAATGCCTAACGTGGGAATTTACCGAAGGGCAAAAGCCTTCGATAATTTCGAGGGAAATGTAAGGGACAATTGTGTTCTGGCGAAACCAACAACATATAACATACCTGCATAACAGTTTTCAATCACAAACAGACCTGCTAAACAGTTTTCAAGCACATACAGACCTAAATAATGTGCATATGAAAGATGCAATCATTGATCAATATCCATAGAACATACAGTAATCTATAGAATATCCATTAATCCATAGAACATGTATTTATAGTTAAAACATAAAACAATCAATCTTAATGATGTTCTAACATTCAAAGTCACCAAGTTCATCTAACATCGAAATTATCTAAACTCTAAATGTTCTAATATCCAAATGTTTCTATAACAAGTAATAAGAAAATGAAACTAATAATGTACATAGTTATCATCAGAATGATCTTCATCATCCTGCTCCTCTATTGATGGCTAGACTGGTGTGGGTTGGACTGGTGTGGGTTGGACTGATGAGGGTTGGACTGATGTGGGCTGCTGAGGGACAGCGGGTGACGAGAAGGGTTGTGGCTGGGTCGGAGGGATAACTAATTCATCCTGTGAAGTAGCAGGCAACACTCTCATGACCAGGGCCTTAAAGTTTGTAAACTCTGCTCTCAAATCAGTGATTTCCTGGTCACGTTGCTGCAGTGCCTGCGTGAGGCGGAGAACGACCTCGTCAGGAGTAGTGGTGGAAGAAGAAGGTTGGTGCTTCAGAGTACCTCCTCTCGATGCTGTATAGTTTGCAGCAAGTTGTCCTGCACCGTACACTCGTCCCTTTTTCTTCCCACCAACGATCTCGACCCAGCACTGTGTCCTACGTATGTCATCTTCTGCATTACTGGCATCATCCGGTGTAGGAGCTGACTCATGTTCAGATCTAACCTGTGAAAGTCTCGTAGAAAATTCTTCCTGTTGAAACATTGAAAACAATGTTAGGGAATGATAGAATAACTTAACTGAAAAATTAGTAATAGTAATAGTAATAGTGTTATTTGCTTACATGAGTCTTCCGAGATCTTTCATCAACGAATTGATTAGTGCCCTTCCTTACATGAGTCTGTGCAAAGACCTCATCAACATGGACCGCCCGTCCCAGAGCTTGTGCCTGTAACATAATTTAGAATTATATCAAGTACGTATGAAATAAATACATAACTTATATATGAAAGAAAAAGTTATGTAATGAAATTATACCATACGAATGGCATGCTCATGAATGGTGATCGATCCACCAGTATGCAAGGTGCCACCCCTTTCAGACGCTCTGTTCCTCTGGGCTTTGGCACATTTATTACGAAACTCTACTGTACTCCAATGAGCCAGTAAAGAGTTCCAAATTTGTTCACCCAGCCAGTAAGGGCGCTGTCCTGCATTGCGGGCATCCCTAAACATCTCTGACAGTCGATGAGATGCTTTCATGTGGAAATTTCTGTGTATCTGACTTTCATGTTCAGGTTTCCACTGCACCTTCATCTGTAACATTAAAGAGAACAAACATTGATTACAGAACATACTAAAATAAGAGGGACAATTAGTCAAATAGATTGTTCACCTGAAAGCGCTCCCAGAATGCCTTTTTGTCGTCATCAGGAATTGCTCCCCAAGTAGGCCATGGACTTAGAAACTGTTGCTTAATTGAACGTGTGATGGCCTGGGAAGCAACCCTAGATGGAATAAACCTGTAGGATAAAAGTCATTTGAATTACAATATGGTTTAAACATCAAATTATATCAAGAGATTAAAAACTTACCCTTTACCATACGGCTCAATCCATGGTCGATCATGGAGGGGCGGGTCAAGACCTTCACCATCACCACTTGAATCTTGATCAGCAGATGGTGTGATAGTGTCAGAAGGCGGTATAACAGATGAGGAAGGTATAGAAGTAGGGTCAGGGACAAGAGTGGGGGTTATAACCACAGGGGGAGGAGTGGGGGTTATAATTACAGGAGGAGGAAGAGGGTCTGTTGCAGGGGTAGTAGAAGGGTGTACTGCAGGGGTAGGAGTAGGGTCTACTGCAGGTGTAGGAGGCTGTACTGTAGGGGTAGGAGGAGGCCCCACAGATGATGTACTGCCGGCAGCAGTGGTAGGTAGTCTAGCAGGCACCCTAAGTACATACTTTGGTGCCTGCCGTTGCCTCTTTCTAGGCCTTGCTACCCCCTTTCCTTTATCAGGACGTTCTGAACCTTGTCCTGTCATTACTGCATTGAAATGGTTACAAATAAAGCGAAAAAATAAAAATGATTAACGAAGGATCAATGGTTTTTAAAGTAAATGTATAAATAATTGCATACAACTTTTAAGATGGTATTTTAGATATCAAGAGATTTAATTGACAGTTCAATTTACTACAATGGATGTCCAACATTCAATCGTCGTCATCATGATCTTCATCTTCATCTTCTTCTTCATCATCGTCTTTATCATCATCATCTTCGTCTTCTTCTTCGTCGTCGTCATCATCATCATCATCATCTTGTTGTTCGTCTTCTTCTTCTTCTTCTTCTTCTTCTTCCTCCTCTTCTTCTTGTTCTTCATCACCTTGTATTGTTGCTTGTAATTCATCTCCATCACCATCAGGGTCGACCAATGCGGTTATACGTTCAACTTCAATAACTTCTTGTGGTTGTGACATTTGGTCAAGTTGGTAGGCAACATCTTCCTCAACCTCATTTGAGTCAATGCGACCTCTAGGCTTGGTTTGTATTGCTACGGCCCAACCACGCTTGTCAATATTGCGGAATGGTGGATATGGCACATAATAAACCTGTCTGACATTAGTTGGTAGAATGAAAGGATCAAACGGTCCATATCTTAATCTTTGGTTGAGTTCGACAATATTAAAGCGTGGATCGACTCTAGTACCAGCTCTAGAAGGATCAAACCATTCACAATAAAAAAGTACTACTCTGTTTGGAGAAGTAGTGCTGTTGTACTCTAACTCATATATTTTATGAATGATGCCATAGAAATCATCATAACAACCCTCTGTTAGGCCCTTCACATACACACCACAATTTGATGTTTTCTTTCCTTTAGACCATTCATGTGTATGGAATTTGTAACCATTGGTGAAGTAAGTGTGCCATTCTTTGACACATCTCATTGGCCAATTCGACAAATGTCTTAACTCTTGAACCGTGGGAGTTAATGCCTGATTAAAAACCTACAAAGGTACTAACAAAATTATAAAAGCAAGAGTCAAATTAACCTTGCTCTAAATGTAGGAAAAAGTACGGACCTGATTTCTAAACCAATGGGGAAACTCTGAGTGTATTCTAGCAGAAGTATTTCCTTCTGCGACTTGCTCAGCCACAACAAATGAGCTGGTACAAATGAAATTCATTAGTGTATAAGAATTGAACCGTTTGAAAGATGAGAGATGGATGATGACATACTCAAGGTACGGCTTTACTTCACTGCAATTGATTAAGACATGGACATGAGCAGAGTTGAATTCAGCATCAGTTAACCAATGAGTGAATTCTTTCCCTGCGTGACGGCCTGATTGTCGGAACACTGATAATGCACCTTCACGTGGTTCAACTTGCCATTGCATTTCATTTCTGACATGAGTGGGGGACAACATGAAGTTTTTGAAATAATGTGAACAAAAATACGTTGTCTCTCTGTGCAAGTAAGCTGCACAAATTGAGCCTTCTACTCTAGCTTTATTTTTAACTGAACGTTTGGATTCTCCCATAAACCTTTCAAATGGATACATCCACCTGTATTGCACAGGTCCCCCAAGCCAAGCTTCATATGCAAGATGAATTGGAATATGCTCCATTGAATCAAAGAATGCAGGAGGGAATATTCTTTCTAATTTGCAGAGAATAATTGGGATATTTTCATCCATCTTTTTAAGGGAATTCTCCTTTAGTGTCGTGCAACACAAATCTTTAAAGAAGTTACTGATCTCTATCAGTGGATTTAACACGTGCATTGGCAAACAACTGAACGCAAGAGGGATTAAAGTCTCCATGAATACATGACAATCATGACTCTTCAACCCTTGAATAGTACCGTTCTGAACATTGGCACATATGGACAAGTTAGAAGCATATCCATCTGGCATTCTAAGCTCCTTGATCCATCCACACACTATTCTTGCCTCGTCTTTTGAAATGGTGTAATTTGCTTTTGGTTTAAATAATCGGTCGTTACCTTGCGCCTTCAACTCTAAGTCTTTTCGTCCACAATACAAAGGTAAATCTTTTCTTGCTTTCTCATTATCTTTTGTTTTACCTATAACATTCATAACTGTGTTGAAGACATTGTCAAAGAAATTCTTTTCTGTGTGCATGACATCGAGGTTGTGTCTTAGCAAGTTGTCTTTCCAATAGGGAAGTTCCCAGAATATGCTTCTTTTAGTCCAATTATGCCATTCTCCAAACCCTTCTATCCTATTCTGACCAGATTCAGTGACTTTTGGATAGTCTTTCACTCTTCTCCAAACGTGTGATCCAGTGAACTTGGGCGGGGGCATATCTGTTTCAACTTGCCCTTTGCGAAATGCCTTTTTGTTTCTTCTAAAGGGGTGATCAATGGGCAAGAACCGTCGATGGCAGTCAAACCAACTACTTTTCCGACCATAACTCAATTGGAATGACTTTGTATGTTCCATGCAATGTGGACAAGCTAATCGACCATGCATGCTCCAACCAGATAACATCCCATACGCTGGGAAGTCATTAATAGTCCACATCAAGGCTGCCCTCATAAGGAAATTTTGCTTCCTTGAAACGTCATACGTCCAAACACAATTCCATAACTTCTTCAAATCATCAATCAAGGGCTCCAAATAAACATCAATCAATGATTTGGGATTAGATGGACCTGGTATTATACACGATAGAAACATGTAAGGCTTTGTCATACACATCTCAGGTGGTAGATTGTATGGGGTAACTATCACGGGCCAGCATGAATATGGTGATGCAGACGCCTGAATGTATGGGGTAAACCCATCAGAGCATAGACCAAGTCTGACGTTACGTGGTTCGCTAGCAAAGGATGGATGTTTACGATTGAAGTGCTTCCAAGCTTCACCATCAGAAGGATGACGCAAAAATCCCGGAGTTTTGTTACCATCATGCCATGTCATGTGTTGTGATGTTTGCATTGAAGTAAACAATCTTTGTAATCTTGGAATTATAGGCAAGTAGAACATGGACTTTATTGGAATTGGTTTTTTTTGCCTCCGTCCAGCATGCATTGTATGATATCGAGGTGAGCCACAAAACTTGCATTCAACCAACAATGCATCATTTTTGCCACTGTCATTGTCATAGAATAACATACATCCATTAACACAACAATCAATCTTCTTGACATCCAATCCCAACTTTGAAACACATTTTTTGGCTTGGTAATAATTCTTCGGCATGAAATTGTTTGGTGGTGTCAAATCTAACATCAATTTTGTATAGAAGTCCACTGCTTGAATGGGAACGTTCCAATTAGATTTGCCAGCCATGAGTCTAATGCACACTGACAATTTTGACTCAGATGAACCTTCAAATACAGGTAGATTTGCCTCTGTAAGTAAATTGTAAAACCTCTGCGTCGTTTAATTTGGAGGCTCTTCATCATGACTATCGTCTGCTTCTTCAGCATGGTGACGAAGAGCATTGTCGACCATCTCTTGCATATACGCAAATTGATCTATCTCAGATGTATGTACAGTAGTATTCGAACCTGATGCAAGCCGTTTTACAGCTGCAGTGGAGGTCGAAGGAATTTCTTCACCATGAAATGTCCAGACCGTGTAATTAGGCATGAACCCTTTTTGGTAAAGGTGAACTTTGATGACTTCATCTTTCAAAATCCTTGTACATTCGCACTTGATGCATGGACATCGAATCCCTCCATCAAGGGCATAATATTGACATCGTCGGGCCGTCTCCACGAACTCTTCAACTCCGATGACAAAAGATTCCTTCAAACCTCTCCTTCCACTATAACAACGGTCGTACATCCATCCACGATGATTGGGAAAATGAGCCATGTTCTGTGACAAGCCAAAGAAATCAAAACTTAGCCAAAACAACAACACTCCATGTGACATAAGTAATAAACCTATTACTACTCAAGCCGAACATGGAAGGCAATTTCAACACTATTGTCATAGGCATTCAATAAGGGCATGCAAAGACAAGTCCTCAATATTGAAATGTCTTTGACATCCTAAGTGGTTGTGTATTAAATTTGGGGGAGTCAATTTTCTGACATTACTGAAGTTCTCTTTTATAGAGTACTTCCACATATTATGTACATTGTAAGTGTTTAAGGTACTTTCACCCTTCTCATTCCATTGAGAATGTGTGTAGTACCATAGGACTTTAAAAGACTACTTAACTTAATCAAGTTGTACCCTAATAAATGAACATACAATATAGAGGAACATACAATATATACATCAACGTACAACATATACATGAACATTCACTCATGGCCTAAATGTAGGTTTGATAACAAATTTCTGCATGGAAATAAAATTCTCACCTACTTTAGTCTATTTATAGGTGTTCAATAGTCAAATTCTGTTTTTCTTTTTATTTTTCAATTGAGACTTCATTTTTATCTTTCTTTTATCTTTTAAAAGTGGTGTAGATAGTTAGTTTACTGTTTTGGTGAGTACTTTAATAGACTTTGCATTCTTTGCACTTTTAGTGTCTTTTAGGTACTACTTTTAGGTTTCTAAGTTGTCAAATTTAGAGTTTAAGGTTTTTTTGTAGTGTGAGTTCTTAATTAGCTAGGTTCTACCATTCTTAACTTGTTAGGATAGTTTATTTGTAGTATATTTTCCTAGTTTAGTGCAGTTTGCAATTGTAGTACAATTTGTTTGAGGTTTGAGTAGTGATTTTTAGCTATTTCATCTACTTTTTTAGGTGCCAAGTACGCAAACTTTGAGATATACCTAGGTCATCTATTGTGTCATGTTTCTTAGCTTCCTTTAACAACTTTAAACTTGTTAGGATGTGTAGAATACACAGTCTTAGGTTACTTTAGGTCAATTCCCATTTTGTAACATACTTATTTCACTTTTTAGGTATAAGTAGCCAAATTTTGAGATTTTGGTACTTGATCCAATTTGACATCTTTCTTAACTTTATTTAAGTACTTTAAACTTGTTAGGATAAGAACATTACACATTCTTAGGTTAGTTTAGGTGAATTTCGAAATTGTCACCTATTTAGTACACTTTTTAGGTTCTAGGGTGTCATATTTTGTAGTGTGAGTTTGTAGTTAGACTTCTTTATGGATGTTCTATACTATTTTTGATCATATAACTCCATCTGGAAACATCATACCAGCTTTTGCCAATCCAGAAATAAAGATTAAAGTTTGGCAAATTTCAAACAGCACATGAAATGCACACTGCACCAGAAAATGACTTTGAAAATGGTGGTTTCAAACCCAAAAATGCTTGGAAGTATTTCAACAGCTCAAGTAATGCTTCAAGCAAGTTTATATCATCAATTTGAAGGTGTGCAATGACTTAAACAATAAAGAAAAAGACTACACCACAAAATCACTGCTCTACTTCCAAACATGAGCAAAATTTGGTGGTTTAAAGGGTGATTTTGCACAAACACGTTTAGACACATAATTTGATGTTTTGAGCAACTTTGTATCATCAATTTGGATGTGTTTAAACACTGAAACAGCCAAGAAACACACTGCAGCAGAAAATCACTAGTTCACTTCCAATTTTAGGCAAAAGTGATGGTTTAGGAAGTGATTTTGCATAATGGCTCAAATTTGACCAAATGAACAGTGCATACAAGGTCCAAATGACAAAATAAACTTGCACTAATGGTAAAAATGCACTAAAACAATCAAATTCATCAAATCACCCCTGCTGCAGCTAATTATGCAGCATTTTTTACACCAAATTTGCACCAAAATTGAAAACAAATACTAGAATCAAACTGGACAGCACAAACAAAGCTTATGGAAGTCCTAATTCACTACATCTAGCTGCAAAATATTAGCTACCAGATGTTTAAAGATGTAAAACACATGCAAGGATATCAATCACGGTGAAAAGATTGATTAAAATCTGTGACAGCACTTTGCTAATGGATTTTAAGCAACTTAGATATGCTTTTTGCATTTTATGGATTAATACAAGTTGCCACTACTTGAGACATGTGTAATAACATCAAATGAACATGTTCAAATCTTCAGAACAACAAAATGTGCACTGGAATAGGTTTTGGATATTGCACCAGATTTGAAAATTATGTGCAGACTTTGAAAACCAGAATAACTTTTTTTATGCTTTAGCTTATATCATCCAGGCTAGACATTGCCTCATTGCCTTTTATGCATTTATATATTGCTACACATGCATCTAAACACATATTTGCAAAGAAAACACAGAAAATAAAGGCTGGAATAGAATCAACACTTCATGACAGAAATAACACTACACATAAGGCACATGACTTTAGACAAAACTGGAAAATGAATATGCAAGCTGGAATTCAACTCAAGCAAAAGAAATTCACTGATTAAAATGATGAAGAAACACTAAGGAACACTGGAAGTACAAGCACAACAAGTACAAACACGATTTAAACCAATTTCTCACCCATTTTAGTACACTTTTTTAGGTTCTAACTTCTCAAAATTTGAGTTTTAGGTACTTGTTTGCTTTTGAGTAGTTTCCTAGTGTCATTTCACTACTTTATACTTGTTAGGATATTAACATTAGTTATTGTTAGTCTACTTTAGGTGAATTGCCTCTTTCTCACCCTTTTAGTAGACTTTTTTAGGTTCTACATACTCAAACTTTGAAGTTGAGGTAAATCTTTGCTTTTGACAAATTTCCTAGCTTCATTGTACTAGTTTAAACTTGTTAGGATGTTAAATATAGTAGTACTCTTTTTAGGTTTTAGGTAGTCCAATTTTGAGATTTTGCTACTTATCCAATTTGACATCTCTATTACCTTCATTTAAGTACTTTAAACTTGTTAGGATAACAACAATATACTTTCTTTATTATATTAGGTGAATTTCGAAATTGTCACCTATTTAGAACACTTTTCATGTTTTAAGTACTTCAATTTTGAGACTTCACAATTGAAGTCCAAAATCATATGTTCAACTTTGACTTTAGAGTTCACTTTCACAATTAAAGTCGAAATTCATGTACAGGTTGTTGGAGACTTTAAGAGACATATCTTTTAACATGTTGAAGGCCAAATTAATCACTGGAGTGCCCTTAACCACTACCAGTTGGAGCAAAGTTAATAAAGTTTAACCTAAGAGATGGTCTACTTTAGCCTTAGTAAGGAATTTTCAGTTTTTTAGTTAATATATAAACTATAAAACAACTATAACTTTGGTTCCTCCTTCTAGTTTGGTAACTTGGGGGATTCAAGATAGTATATAACCAACATATATGCATGTTGGTTTGTTCTTGTACTCTACTTCATCCTTATAGTTACTCATTTTAAGTCTTACCCTGTATTGAAAGAAATTTTTAAGGGTGTTGTCATGGTCTTTTTCCAAGAGGGAATTTCGGTTCAAGGGTGGAGAACAAGGTGTGGAGATTATATATAAGAAGAATATGCAACACAGACAACACAAGAGAGAAGACAAAAGGCGAAAGAGAAAGAGAGATAAAAGGCAAACAAAATTTTATTTACCAAAAGGAGGGGCCAGCATGTTTATTTATCAAATTATTGCATGGCTATAGGGTTTTATACAGATCAATCACGAGCAAAATAAAGCAAGGCAAACAAAATAAGACATCATTTACCTACCTGGAAATGATGAAGTCTTCGACACTTGAGTGTAGCCCTTAAACAATGACACTTTTGCAACTAACTTTAACCCACTCCGTTTGAAGCTTCCAAATGTTATGTGCTCCTAATTGAAACCTCAAAACCTTGTAGAATAATGGACAATTTTAATTAGCAAAACGCAACAACAACAAAAGATTAATCATCAAACACCCTATATCCATCCCAAACCTTCACAACTTTAACTTTAAGGTTTCTGAAAACATTTACCAGAATCTACTTATGCAAATAGTTGACTTGTCAAAGTAACATGTGTTTCCACTAACTCTGTCTGTGAATTAATTTGGTCCATGAGCCATGTTCATTTGGTTTTGTCATATAAGATAATTCTATTGTCCACTCACGGCCAGATTATAAACAAAGCTACTTACTTCTTCATCATACACAATTACCACTTCCATATTTTATATATATATATATATATATATATATATATATATTTATATTTATTCAGATTCCATGGTGGCTAATATTACTTGACTGTCATATGCAGAGATTTCTACACCAACAAAATGAGACTTGTAGTCCACCATTTCAAATGATAATCTGGTAGTGAAAGTGGATTTAAAAAGCAAGAACACTGCACAAAAACTGAAAATGGAAAAATAACCATTTGAACACTACACACAACTTTAAAATGGAAAAATAAACTTGCTCAAACTCTGTATATGCACAAACACAACAAGATTCAACAAATCATACCAGACATTGCCAAATATGCATGAAAATGTTACCAAAACTACACCAGAATTCAGAACTCAGTGAAATGAAATGAAGACAACAGTTGCAATGACTCTAAGACATCCTAAAACACTTGATATAACTGCAGAGAATCCGCTAGAAGAATTTAAACACCTAAGACACAAGCAAAGATATCAATCACGGTGAAAAGATTGATAAAACACTAAGAAAAACAGTTCAACATATATATATAATGAGGACTAAGAACATATACACTATGAATATTTGATATATCAGTTGCGTTAAAAAAACCTGAGATGCTTCAAATTCTAGGAGTGGCTCTCCTCTGCGTGAATCCATCACCACAAACATAGACATGGTTGCCAATTCGACAAAAGTAGCAGTTCACTGTTCAAGTTTTTCCACATCATGTGAACCTTTAATAATAGAATCAACATCTTCTTCTTCTTCTTAGCCACCAATTTCATTACTAGATTTGTTAATTTTTTTTTCAACCCACAAATTATTTGTATAGATTAGTATTATATGGATTTCGATCCTTATCTTTAGGAGATATGATCTTGTTAGAAAGAGAAAGGCACAAACATAATTGGTGGATTCTGCTTGTGTTGCAGTAAAATCCATGAAGAAAATGCTCCAGGACTAGTCCCACTGACACAATCTAACAACCTGCTTTATTTATGTTTTTTTTTCATCCTTTGTGTCTGTCTTTGACTCTCTGCTCTTCCTCTCTGTTCAGTTTTTTTCCTCTACAAATTAACACCCTTTGTTCCCTTTCTCACCAGGGCAACCTACGTTGTAAACATCAATTATTCACTTTCCAAACACAATGTTCAGACAAGAATCCTAAAGGTTCAAACTTCAGAGAGAAATCATCCTTTCAGAAAAGAAGAGTTCCCTCCAATCACCCATCATTTTAATTTTGTTGTGGTCAAGTCAAGTACAACATCTGAAAGTGACTATTGGGGTCAAAGTATTGGAAAACAGATTCTGGTACAAGGTGATTATTCCAGTGTTACTTTGTTTTAGAGGATTTTGATGTCCCTTTTTACTTAATCAATGTACTTTGTTAAGTGGTCCTCTATTTTTTAAACTTGTTTTATTCCAGTCCAGATGTATTACAAGCTTAACTAAGGGACACCGCTTGCTAGAGAGTCAAACATTCAAATTTATTGTCAATCCGGTAATATTTGAGATATGACTCTAATGGGACTGTTGAACATCCATACACTTCAACGTATAATCTGTTTCTCCGCGAGTATTATCAAATGCAGGGTTAATCAACGCCTAACTGAGATAACTATACTGTTAGAAACAGGTTTTAGAATTAATGTTGAGACCAAAAAGGTAAGGAATTAGAGTTGCTCAACAAAGCCAGTTATAAGTCTCGCTTTTACGACTCAATGTTAGGAAATTAAGCAAGACACCGAATCTTGCGACTAAAATTATTGTTGAGTTCTTCAATTCACCCGTAGAACAGAAAAAGATGCCAATATCTGAAGACAAAACATATTCGGATGGCCAGAGAAGTAAACGTCTACGTTTTCGGAAAGATGGGGTTCCATATCTGTGTGAGTACCTTGTCCTTACAGAAATATCAATAATGCAAACAAGTTCAAGGATATTGGTAAGAACAGGGAAACAACCAATTACATGGACACATTGCACACAACTAGGGAAGAACAAGGCAATCAATTTATTCAAGTAGCGTTCTAAAACAGAGAACTTACCTCGCACTCCAGAACACCTAATTCAATGGAAGCCAAGCCACACCGCGAGCTCTCAACCCAACAGCCAACCTTGGGCTTCACCGCAACGACCTCCTGACGCTAATCACCACGAATCACCACCCCACTCGCCGCACAAGCCTGACACGCACGACCACGAACCACCACCCCACCCGCAAGACCCACAGCGACACGACGAACCGTACGCACACAATGCCACCGGACAGAACGGACACGGAGAGGGATAGGGAGAGAATGAACGAAAGCAAGCGAAAGGGAATGCAGACGGAGTGAATGGGAAGGTCGATGGGAAGGGAGGGCCGAAATCGCAGCTCTTACAGGCAGAGGGGAAGGAGGGCTTTGTTTGACAAAATTGGGGACGAACCCCAATTGTAATTGCTCGACGCTCTTACCGAAGGTTTCAAAACCCTCGCTAAGGTCTTTTTGACCGTCGGAAATGTGATTTCGTCTAGGCCGTCGGTGATTCACTTTTTGCCCCTCGGTAAAGCACTTTTACCGACGGTAGACAGGCCTTCGGAAAAATACCCTCGGTAATTCGCGCTTTTCTTGTAGTGTTGTATCTATCCCAAGCTTGACCTAGCGTCTCCTCCATGCCTTGTCTAAAAGAAGAAATCTCTTGCTTCCCTTTGTTGATTTTAGATTGTGGGAAGTACTTGTTTAAGAACTTTGAAACCACGGCTTCCCATTCAGTAAATCTTTCCTCTGGAAAAGAATTCAACCATAACTTAGCATTGCCTCCCAATGGGAAAGGAAACAAACTAAGCTTTATTGCTTCATCCGGTACACCATTGATCTTTACAGTGTTGCAAATCTCGTTGACTGTGGTGAGTGATGACAGATTTATGAACACCAAAATGTGATGTCACAAACTTGTTTTACAATCGGCAAGTATGACCGAATCGTTTCAAGTAAAAACTCGGTAAGACCAAGTATCGTTCTCCCAAAGGACTCACGGCCTAGTTTAGTTATGTGATTTGTTGATTAGCTAAGACTTAAGAATGAAATAATTGGATTTTACTATGCAAAAGACGAAAATAAACATGTATGCATGAATGTGATCAATGGCTAAAGCAAAATACAAACACTTTCAATGGAATATATGGATGAGT
>JAHCHA010008893.1:1751-24830 GCA_027742795.1 Vigna hirtella
TCTCGAGAGCTCTCTTCCTTGGCTCCAACCATCCTCCAACCACAGATCTGCCTTTCTCCTCCATTTCCACCGATTATCCTTCTTTTCCTCCGTTCATTTCCTTGTTCCACCGATTAAATCAGTCAAGATAAAGTTCTTCGTCCTCATAGTGTTTCTCACCGAACAAACCATCTTCATCCTCCATACCTTCAACTTCCACCGATTAAACCCTAGATTCTAGGGTTTCGTTGTGTTCACTCTCGGTTTCCTTAGATTTCATTCGAGTCATTCTTCGATTTCGAGTTCCTCAACATTCCGCTGCATCCTTCTTCGTCGGAGAAGCTTCGAGGAGTCCGAATCGAGCTCTCAAAGCTTCTATCGTCATCTTCTCGGGCGTTCGTCCATCACATTACTTCTTCGAGTTCATTAATTTGTGCCACTTTAGCACACTCATCCTCTAGCTTCCTTCCCTCTTGGAAGGCCTACTGAGTTAGAGAATCCAGATACACACATCCAAACACCGTGAAACATTACCACAAACACCTTGCATGTGCCTTCGTCATTCAACCAACTCTTCATTCTACTGCCACTTCTGGACCAAGGAGTCGCTTAATTCTTTAAGATTAGAGCCGCTTCTATCATTTGGCATCACAAGCCAGGTTGTCCACGCAAGTCTCCAAGTGATAAGTCTTGTTTCCTTCATTCTGCAAATCATGTCATGTGTTGTTCCATGTCTACAACTGTTTGATTTTTTTCTCATCTCGTTTGGTTCGATTTTCGTGTTTTCTGTCTTGTGCTTATACTTCACTTGTTCCTTAAGATTTGTTCTTCATTTTAATCGGTGCATTTCTTTATTTGAGTTCAAATTCAGCGTAATTCATCATTTCCAGTTGTGTCGGTCATGTGTAATTTTTACTGTAGTTTTAATTATGTCTGCATGTATTTGATCTTGTTCAGCTTTCATTTTTCATTTTAATTGAGTCGAGTGCATTTGCTAGCCATACAATGATCATCTACAGCAATGATATCAATTGTAGGTTTTATCATATGAGCTAAATGCAGTGCCAAACCGTGTTTCGATTTGCAAAATCTGCATCAATTTTTTTTTCTGGTTTGATAATGTGTAAACTGATTTAGTCCAGATTTCTTGTGTCTAAAGCTTTGCACAAGTTTGTTTAATGTTTTTAAACATTTCTCAAATGATAACAAATCATGTTAATCACAGAATTGCAAAATGAGTGTTTGAGTTGACCAAAATCTGGTTTCCAATTCTGTCACTCTTTTATCCAAGCTTTTGGATCGTGCTTGTTGTCATTGCTTGTTCATAGGCTTTAAAAAAAATCTGCTAGCTCATATTCTCTAGCTAGATCTAGTCATTTAGGACTTCCTTATGCTTTGATTGAACCAACCAGCTTTGAAGCCATTGCTTTCTCAATTCTGCAACAGTTTTAGCGCATTTTTCTGCACTTTTAGCAACTACTACTATGTTTTGATGAATCTGATTGTTTTGGTGCATTCTTACCATTTGAGAAAGTTTGTTTTGCCATTTTAAACTTGTGTGCATTGTTCATTTGGTCAGTTTTTAGTTTATGTGCAAAATCACTATCCAAACCATCAAATTTGTTTGAAATTGGAATTGGACCACTGATTTTCTGGTGTAGTCTTTTTATTTGTTGTTTGAGTGTTTGCACACATCCAAATTTATGATATAAACTTTCTTGCACCATCAATTAACCTCTTTAAACACTGCCATACAATTTTCAGTTTGAAAGCACCACTTTAAGTGCCATTTTCTGGTGTAGTTTGCATATTTTGTGTTGTTTGACATTTTCATTTCTTTAAATATCCTTTATGGATTGGCAAAAGCTGGTTTCAAGTTTCCAAATGCAATGATATGATTAAAAGAGTGTAATACATTCATAAAAAGCAAAAGAAAACCAAGCAATCCAGTTTTGAGCCCCAAAACCGAAAATACCAAAAATCTGCATCTCTTTGAGGCATTTCGTCAAACAATTTTGAATTTTCATCTAACAATTTCATTGCACACGGTTCACTCACTATTTTTGTGTTTTTATTGCTTGTGTGATCAGTTCTAGACCCTATCTTAGGTTCCTTTTTGCGTGCCACCTTTTATTCCAGCACAAAAATCATTAAAATTCAACTTTATTTGGCTTCCCATTCTGCTGTCAAGTTGGTTTTCAATCAACAATCTGGTGTAGTGCAAATTTTTGTGCTAATTATTTGTTGCTGGTATATGGTTGTGTGAAGTATTGGTGCAGCTTCTCTACCTCAACTTCCTTGCTCCAAGGGGGTAGCATCTTAGGAAGTGGATGAGGTGTTAACAGGGATACAAGCGTGGAACTCCAAGGGCCACTTTGCCTTGCGCAATCAGCAGCAAAATTCAGCACCCACACCACACTTGGCTTTGCTACTTTTGTAAACATTTTTACTTGTAATATTGGCTTTATATCACGAAACATTTGCGTTTCATTTTTCTTATCCTTTTAAAACATAAGTTGCTTGGGAAAATGCTTTTCTAGCAATTCCAAGTCCACAATTAAACATTGTAATAGTCTAGTCTCCACATCTCAAAGTGAAAGTGTGTTAAGTGGCTCCAAGTGTCACTTGCACTTTCAGTTAAGGTCATGTCTCATCCTTCCTTTCCATTTGCATTCTTTCTTTAATATTTTTGCTTGTTATTTCTGTTTTATGTCTCCATGATATCTAGGTTCGCGCTTATATAGATAAACCTTCGTTTGGTTTCTAGCTGCATCTCATTCTTGCATTCAAAAACCTTTTGAAGGATTTCTACCTAGAAACTGGGGTAAGAAACGACCGGAGAAACTCTGGCTAAGGAAGGACAAGATTCTTAAGCCTGTCCATTGTGACTCACCTCTCCTTCCTAGGAGTTATCGATTTCTTTTACCTCTAGAATCTTTCTAGAAATCATTCACCAAAAATCTAAACACAGTCTTTGAAAAGTTTTTGACTCTATACATGTGCAAGCCTTTCAAAACTCTTGTGAAAACCTTTTCTCTACTTCACAAGTATGAGTCACTCTAGTGTTCAAGGAATAATTCATAATGATAAGGAAAATATACAATTGAGAGAGGAACTTAGTAGAACTCAAGCTCAACTTAACAGGACTGAAGCTGAGCTTAATCGAACTCGAGCTGAGTTCCACGAGCTCAGACATATGGTTACTAACCTCAGTCTTAATCAAAGAGGTCAAAACCATAATGAGCACCCTGATGAGGCTGTCACGGCCCATACAAATTTAATGTGCATTAAAAATGCAGTATAGTGCTAGGAAGTGACTCCTAGGTTGTCTCTCAAGGACCAAATGTTGTTTAAGAATTAGGTCGAACACGTAGTGAGGGGGTTTTGATAGTGTTTTTGTGATTAGAAATGAACTAAATTAAAAATGGAATTAAATAAAACCAAACATAATGAAAACATTGAAATAAATGAACAAAGCGTGAAGACCGAACTATCCTACAGATGACCGAACGGTTCTACATTGTGACCGAACGGTCTCTAAAGTAAGTGAGGAAATTGGAAATGCAGGAAAATAAAGAAGCCGAACAGAATAGACAACATTAAAGTGAACGAAAACAATAAACCGAACATAATAGACAGTTAAGGAAGACGATAAACTGAACAGTCCTAAAACAAGATGTGTGAACTAATTAAAATGCAGTAGTAATAATAAAAAGAACGTTTGGTTAATAACGAAATGCACATTTCAGCTTGGAATAAAATTTCAAGGAAAATTCATAAAGTGCTTGAACCAATTAAAATGCACGGCTGAAAAGATACGTTAAATACTCTTAAAATTCAACGTTGAGCTGAGAAGTAAAATGCTGAATTGCACATTGAAAACCGTGAATGTTGAATCCATGAGTAAGCTGCTTCCGTGTGCACATGTGCGCCTCCTTCTCCAAGACCAAGTGATCCACGTATGCTTTTCTTCCAGCCAATGAATCAGCCTTTTTTCAATGAATCATCACTGTCACCTCTTATTCTTCAAAAACCAAAATTAATGCAGAGCTTCATTCCAAAAGAAAAGAAAGATTGCTTCTACCAGCTCAACCGTGACACCTCCTCCCATCTAATCACTGCATGTGCCACTGTTTGCAAATAAAGGAAATTCCCTTGCACCCAAGGTAGACATGACCGTGCTGCTGCCCGTGAATCAAAAATTCATTTGTTCCAAGCATCATGAATCAGTGCCCGTGTGCACTCCAAAAGAAAATCAACAAGAAGTGAAATAGAATGAAAATGTGCTCTCCTTGCTGGACTTGACAACACCTACTCCCACCTACCACCTCTTCATTCTCAAAGAAATAAAGAAAAAATATTAGCTAACATTCAGCTACGAAATCTCTTGGCACGTCGCATCTCCTAGACTCCCACCTAATCTACTTCTCATTCCATAAAACCAAAAGCAAAGCTCTTTTCTTCCAGCAGCCGTAACATCTTCAACTAAATAAATTGGCTCCTTCTAAAAGAAAACGAACATCCCCTCCTCCACCAACGTGCTGCTGCTTCCAAAACGTGACACCACTACCCTTCTTCTAAAGGAGATTGGAAGTGCTTCCAACTTAGATCGTGTAGTTATGTGCTTGATAACAGTTGAAAAACTGTTATTTTTATGCTTAAAATTGATACCAAAAGCAACCTTAAAGACTTAGAAACTAGTTTGAACTCATATTTTTGTTTTAGTTTTGTGAATAAGAGAGTTAAAAGTGAATTTAATGGTTTTATGCAAGATTTCCTTGATTCTGTAGGCTAATTGAATGATTTGAAAGAAGAATTGAAGTACCGAATGATTGGAATGCTGAAAAGTCAACTAGAAACCAGAAAAGTCAACCAGTCAACCAGAAAAGTGAACCAGTCAACCAAAAAAGTCAACCAGTCAACCAGAATACGAAAAAAGTCAACCAGACGAGTTTTGGGCCAGTTTTATGCGATTTTATGAACTGTTTGGGCCTGGACCCGTTTTCTATTATTTTTATGTCCTATTTAAAGACCTAGATGTCTTAGGATTGGTATCTTTGGCAGAAACGAAGCAAATACTCTCTCTTCCACCCCTTTGAAGGAGGATCTTGGATGCTCAGGCTACCTCTTCACCTTTTTAGGGTTTTATCTTTCATTCTTCCATTATTATTCATCTAGTTTCACCATGAATATGGTGAACTAAACCTTGTATTGTTGTTGGGGAATCAATGTAGTCTTGTGAAACTCTCATATATGGAATTTGTTTTAACATCTTATTTTTAAGACCTATGCTTTCTTTCATCATTAGTTAGGGTTTTTCCTCTTTGCTTAATGCTTGCTTTGTTTAACTCATTCATTGCTATGATCATTGATTTTGTCAATACGGGAACGTGCGGGGAAATCTAGATCCGGGGAATTTCTCCCAATAGTATATTGGTTGCCGTTAAGCTCCTGCACTTAAGAACTAATTACTAGGAATGCTAGGAATTGTATGAACTCGTAATTAAGGATAGGCCTTCTTGCAAGGTGATTTAGAGAGTGGCATTAACAATTGATGAAAAGAATGTTGAATTCCTAAAGTATATGAGAGTGGATAAGATGAAATTGACAACCCCAACAACATACTCATCCATCTATTTCATTGAAGTGTTTGAATTCCGTTTTAGCCATTGATCAAATTCATGCATACATGTTTATTTTCTGTCTTTTGCATTTAAACCTACACTCAATTTGTTCTTAAGTCTTAAATAATCAACAAATCACATAACTAAACTAGGCCGTGAGTCCTTTGGGAGAACGATACTTGGTCTTACCGAGTTTTATTACTTGAAACGATTCGGTCACACTTGCCGATTGTTAAACAAGTTTGTGGCGCCGTATTTCGGTGTTCATAAATTTGTCATTAGTGCTCCCCCTTCGTTCTCCGTGCAACACCAAAACGAAATATACTTCTCACATCCCATCATCATTAACCCATGACAAGCACACTGTGCACCGCTAGCTGTGACACTATTGTCCAATTAATACATGTCTGCTTCTTTCATTCTACTTGAAACACGTTCCAAGCTCCCTCCTAAAAAATTATTCAAAAGCCAAGCCTAAAACAAGTGGCTGCTTCTCCTTGCTGCATGTGACATTGATGGATTGAAACATTCAATCAAAAAGTGCGTGAACCAAAATGAAAAGGGGGCAATGAGTAAAAAAACAAATTGAGATTAACGTGGAGCTCCTCAATCACCAGCGTAACAGTATATGTTTTAGTTCCAAGCCCCCAAAAACCCGTATGAGTGTGGCGGCTGGTTCCTAGGCTCTGAGTCTCTCTTTTATGAGGGTGGGGTCCACACAAAAAACCCTAAGGTGCCAAGTCACACGCCCACTTTTGGGCCTAGTTCATTTTGCCAAAAATTGGCTCAATCTACAAAAGTTAATCCAAAAACATTCTACACTACTAAATTACAATTTAATTAATTCTAAAATGTCTATGTGGAGAGTCTTGAATTTATTTGGCATTCTTCCTGATGTCCCAAAATGTATCTTCAAAATTTTTCCTACAATCAATGATGAAAATAATTAGCTCAGATAATTCAAATTAATTAAAATAAGAATTTCTGGTCAAATTAAGCACAATTAGCAAAAACGGAAAAATACCAGACATTTAAGCACAATTCCCTGATTAATTCTAGCACAATAAACTAAGTGAAGTCAAGAAAATATTGACTCATCACACCCCATAGGCAACACCATGATCATGGTGAACATTCCCACCGTAGTGATCAACATAGTATTCATCCTTATGATCACTATCAGCGTCCACCTAGGAAACACCACAATCATAGAGAACATCATTTGGAACCAAAGCTTGACCTTCCTCCCTTCTATGGTAGAGACAATGTAGAGGAATACTTTGAGTAGGAAATGAAGGTTGAACAAATTTTCGACTGTTACCACATAGATGATAGGAGGAGAGTGACCCTAGCCACATTGACCTTTCAAGGTGCAGCTCTCTATTGGTGGACCTCAATAATTAGAGATAAAAATATGCATGGCGACTACACCATACAGTATTGGAATGAGCTCAAAGCCGACTTGCATCGACGACATGTTCCAGCTTACCATGCAAGGGAGGTCATGGACAAGCTCCATCGACTCCAACAGAGAAACATGAGTGTCGAGGTATATCAACAAAAATTGGAATTACTCATGTTACGCGCTGGAATCAAATAAGAAGAGAGATTCACCATAGCTAGGTTCCAGAGCGGCCTTAACTATGACATCAGAGATAACGTAGAACTTTTACCTTATTTAGATCTCCATCAGAGATAACTATGACATCAGAGGAAAGCTTCCACCAAGACGGCCTACCCTACTGCCTCCACATATAGGAAAGATCCTAAGAGGGAGGGTAGTTACTTGAAGTATGAGGACACTAGAGAGCGAGAAAAAGAAAAAGTCTAGGGCAAAGAGAGAGAGTTGAGAAAGGAAAAGGAAAGATAAAAGGGAAGAGCGACATATAAGACTCACAAAGAGCTCACCCGTGATTCCAAGAGTAGGGAGACCAAAATGCAGAAAAGTCAACCAGTGTAGAAAAGTCAACCAAAGTACAAAAAAGTAGCGTTGAGGGCCAGTTAAGTGCCGCAAAGCCATTGCTGAGCGCCAATTTTGGGCTGAGTGCCAGTTTCATGGGCTTGGACCCGTTTTTTGTTATTTTTCTGATATATTTTGGGCTTGGACTCGTTTTCTGTTATTTTTCTGGTCTATTTAAGGACTTGGACGTCCTAGGGATTGTATGTTTTCATGGCTTGAGCACAAAAACACACTTTTCACCTCTTAGGGGTAGATTTGGGAATGGTGATAACTCTTCTCTTTCTAGGGTTTTTCTATCTCTTCCATCTTTTCATTCCATTGTTCATCTAGTTTCACCATGTCTATGGTGAACTAAACCTCCATTGTTGTTGGGGATTGATGTAACTTTTGTAAACTCTCGTGTATTGAATTGATTCTTGATTATACATGCTTTACTTCATTAATTGTTAGGGTTTTTCCTCTACACTCTATGCATACTTTGTTTAACTCATTCAATTGCATGCTTATTGATTTTGTTGATATGGACACATACGGGGAAATCTAGATCTGGTGAATCTCTCCCAAAAGTTGTATTGCCTAGACATAGGGATATGAGGGATGGTTGCCTTTAAGCTTCTAGGCGAATGTAATGCATGATTAATTGCTAGGGAGACAAGAAATTGTGAACTAGAAATTAGGATTAGGCTTTCTTTACCGAGACATCGGGTTTAAGGTAAATTAGAAAGTAGCATTAACATTAATGAAGAAGACGAATTCATATATGCATAAGTAAACTAGGTGAAATCTAAAACCCAACAACAATATCATCAACTTCATTCATTCATTCTTGTGTTTAGCCTCAATTGATCAAATTGCATTCATGTTTATTTTTATTGCATTTGCATTCAAAAACCCCAAAATTTATTCTTTAGAGTCTTAAGTAGTTGGGTATTCACATAACTATTTAGTGTCGTGAGTCTCTTGGGAAACGATACTTGGTCTTATCATTTATTATTACTTGATACGATTCGGTACACTTACCGAAGTGTTAACACTTACTAAAATTGATCTTAAAAGCGGATATCACCAAATTCGTATTAAAGAAGGCGATGAATGGAAAACTGCTTTTAAGACCAAGTTTGGGTTATATGAATGGTTAGTCATGCATTTTGGCTTAACCAATGCTCCTAGTACCTTCATGCGACTAATGAATCATGTCCTTCAGGAATACATAAGCAACTTTGTTGTGGTCTACTTCGACCACATTTTAATCTATAGAAAAGGTCTTAAAGAACATCTTTTCCATGTGAGGAAACTTTTGATTTTGCTTAGAAAACATCACTTATTTGCCAACTTTGACAAATTTACTTTTTGGGATTCATAGTTGGGAAAGATGGTGTTCATGTTGATCCAGACAAAATCAAAGCTATCCAAGAATGTCCTGTTTTGAAAACAGTGGGAGATGTGTGAAATTTTGTAGGTCTAGCAGGTTTCTATAGACGTTTTGTAGAAAACTTCTCTACCATTGTCGCTCCCCATAATGAGCTTGTAAAGAAGGATGTGCCATTCAAATGGGGTGATAAACAAAGCTTAGCCTTTGAGACCTTAAAGCATAAGTTAACACATGCACCCATTCTACACTTACCTGATTTTTCCATGGCCTTTCAAGTAGAATGTGATGCATCAGGGGTAGGAATATGAGTCGTTCTCATACAAAAAGGTCATCCCATAGCTTACTTTAGTGAAAAACTTAGGGGACCGACATTAAATTATCCTTGCTATGATAAAGAGTTATATGCCTTTATTCGTGCATTAAAGACTTGGGAACATTACTTGGTATCAAGAGAATTTATTATTAACAATGACCATGAATCTCTCAAGTATCTTAAAGGGCAGGGAAAACCGAAAAAAAGACATGTAAAGTGGATCGAATTCCTCGAGCAGTTTCCATACGTCATCAAACATAAGAAGGGGAGTACTAATGTTGTTGCAGATGCTTTATCGAGGCGTCATGCATTATTAGTCACTCTAGGATCTCAAATCTTAAGTTTTGATGACATCAAACAACTTTATGAAACTGATCCTACATTTGCATCCACTTATGCATCGTGTCTTAAGAAATCATTTGATGGATTCTATCTATCTGAGGGGTATCTGTATAACAAAGGAAAACTTTGCATACCCCAAGCATCCATTAGAAAGCTTCTTATCAAAGAAAGTCATGGCGGAGGACTCCTGGGCAATCATGGAGTTGATAAAACTCTACACATTTTAAAAAGCAAATTTTATTGTCCGCACATGAGAGTAGAGGTTCAAAAGCATTGCTCTAGTTGTATAGCTTGTTTACAAGCTAAATCCAAAGTTATGCCCCATGGACTCTACCTTCCTCTTCCTATAACTAGTATCCCTTGGGAGGATATTATGGACTTTGTCCTAGGTTTACCAAGAACTCAAAAGGGGTTTGATTCTATATTTGTGGTGGTTGACCTTTTTAGTAAAATGGCTCACTTCATACCTTGCCCCAAAGTAGATGATGCTAGCTATATAGCACGACTCTTCTTCAAAAAAGTAGTCAAATTACATGGCTTACCGAAGACTATAGTCTCTAATAGAGATGTTAAGTTCCTTAGCTGTTTTTGGAAAACATTATGGGCCAAGCTAGGAACTAAACTACTATTCTCTATGGAGTACTACTTTACTCTTATGGAGTATTACTTATTAAACCCTTCTTCTCTTTACCTAAATACATTTACCTTGTTCTAGTAGGTCACCAATAAGGATGGGAAACCATGCCAAGCTTTCCAAGCAAAGGAAGGAAATGAAAGCAAAGAAGTACTGCCATTACCGAATTGGCAAAGCTGCTAGCACGTGGCCACTATTTCGACATCAGCCATTTCACATTTTAAACATGTTAAATATGTTTCACCTGGAAAACAAAAACCATGCTGGCTACGTTCATCAGCACATGTAAATTGGTAACTTCCTTTGCACGTTTCAGAGGCTTCTCTTACTCTATAAAAGAGAGCTTCTCGTTCTTGTAAAATAAACTTGAATTGATATAGTGAATTGATGGAAACCCATTTAGGGCATTCCATTCAAAGGAGTATCAACTTAAGCTAAGGCTAAGAAAGGGAAGTGAAGAAGGATTGTTAAAGACTCTTTCTTGATTTTTCTTCTCTAAGTCTTAGTAGGATTTTCTTTAATATGTTTATATGTGTTTTGTAGGGTCTAATAAAGCTAGGAGATCATGAAACAACCAGCCAAGGAGTTGTTTAGCCAAGAGAAGCAAAGGAGTAAAAGGCATAATTTTGCACCATATGAAGCCTGACGTGCATCCAGCACTAGTTGTGATCTTCCACGTGCATCCAGCACCTTTCATGTGCAACCAACAGCTTCATAAACGTTTCAGCAGATTCAAGAGATCTCCACATGGTTCTTCACGTTTATTCACCCTTGCATAGCTAGCACTTGCTTCCTTGCATCATAGCTAACGTTGTAGGCGTGAACCAGGAGCTTTGTTTCTCCTTTAAATACATTACTCCATTGGTTGTAACCCACCTTAGATTTGAATGAAGAATTGTTTTCTGTTGATGCTGTCCAGAACTTTCTTCTTATTGAAGGTCACCGAGAGAGAGCTTGAGAGTTTCCTCTAGCCTCTCTCCCTAGCTAGGCTCCATTACTAGCATATCTCCACCCATCCGCATCACATTTCAGCACCTAAACCACTCCCCTCATTCCATTTTCTCCATCACCGATTCATCTGTTTTCTTCACCGCATCACTCTTTTATTCAATACTCTTTTGCCTCAACCTTATCTTCATCACTGAATCATCCACTCTCCTTCAATCCAGGCACCGAACATTGTTTGAAGAGTTGGTTCCAGAGTTTATGCTTCCTCCGATCATAATCATCATAATTCATCTTCTTCCGCTGCCACAAAATGATGTTCATCCTCCTTTCCAGTTCAGATTCCAGAAGTTTCTAGGAGAAGTTCCGTTGATTCCATCTTGCACCAGAATCAGCTGGATCCTTCTTCCATCATGAATTGTATCCAGCCATTACTTCTTCGAGTTCATTACTTTGTGCCACTTTAGCACTCTCATCCTCTAGCTTCCTTCCCTCTTGTAAGGCCTCCTAAGTTAGAGAATCCACATACACACATTCAAACGCCGTGAAACATTACCACAAACACCTTGCATGCGTCTTCGTCATTCAACCAACTTTTCATTTCGCTGCCACTTCTGGACCAAGGAGTCATTCAATTCTTGAAGATTAGAGCCGCTTCTATCAGAAGATGTTCGGTCTCCAACGTTCACATGTTTTCTCTTTGTTTTATGAATGAAAATATAACTGATGAATGACTGTTTATGTTAAATATGATAATTTTGATGTTCAAATACTATGGAAGAGAATTCCAAGGCGAAATGTCTCGTGGATGGTTATTGAATTTGTAAGGTATGAATATGGATATGCTAAAGGTTAGAGGTAAATGTCTCGTGGATGTCTCGTGGATACTCCTGAAATTCTCTGAGTATCATTCTCCATAGAGAGAGATATTTCATTTGTGAAAATAGCAGGAGGTCCTACCACCTCAGGGTGCAGAGGTAGGTATTATGGGTTAACCTTGGGTAGTAGCTTGATTGGTGTCAGCTGTTACACTACCACAAGTTCAAGGACGACTGTAGCTACATATTCATACAATCCAGATGGTCAGGTCATAGTGTTCGTGATGACTTAAGGCAGGGACCCATTACTAGAAGTATGGCTAGAAGAATCCAAGAGGAGCTTGAAGATATGGATACAACTGGGCAAGTTCTTTTCCTTCATTTTAAGTGGAATTTGGGAGATACCAAGAGAAGGCGCAAATCTGTCCATATGAATGTCTAAGTTGCTAGTTGCACCACCACTCTTTGCTAAGCACACCATAACAACATCAAACCACGGACCACGTGCTGATTTTGATTTTTAACACATTTTTAATAAGCCTTTCTAGAAGGCCTTCATATTTTACACATGGATCCATTACTTCATCGCTGCAGCTCCATGGTTAAAATCATGGCAGCTACCTTTGTAAAGATACTTTTGAAGATATTGATTTTTACTCTACTGATGCATTTGCAGCACCTAAAACTCTGTCCAAAAGTCATTCCAATGAGCTTTCCTTCTCCATCTAGCTTCCTTCCAGTGGAAGGCCGTCTGAGCTAGCTCTCACTCTCCCAAACAACTCTTCAACCATCACTTACACCACTGATCTTCACTTGCATCTTCGCTGCCATCTCTGGTTTCCAGTTGCCGCTACATTCAATCTGTCACTCTGGCCGGATCAACTTCATCAAGTGGTATTCAAAGCCTAGGTTCTGCATCACACTCCAGCCAAGTCAATTTTCCTTCATTCCATTTTGTCATCACATTTCCTTCGTGTTCTTCATTTTGTGCACACTGTTTCATTGCAATTTTAATTCCAGTATATTCCAATGTTTGATTTGTTTGTTCCAGCCTTTAATTGCTTTATTGTTCATCATTTTAATCAGTTCACTTCTTTGCTTTGAGTCTTTTAATTTGGAAAATCTAATGCTGTCATGTCCAGTAATGTGTTTTGGTTTATTTTTGTAAAATTTCTGAGTTGAAACTAGTTTGGGATAAATCTGCTGTGTTTGATTGGATTTTCAATAGAGGAACATGAGATGAGCAGTGATTAAAGAGCTCAGTGCATCTTGAATTCCATCACAGTGCAGTGCCAATTGATGCAAATCCAAATCTGTTTTATATCTGGTTTTTCATTTTTTTTCTCTGAAACTGCACCGTATGGAAACATAATCCTTGGATGTGTTGAGGTGCTGAAATTGCAATATGTGCAAACCATATGAACAGTACAATATGTGCAAACCATATGAACAGTACATTAAAAACTGGTTTCACCAGTCAGCAGAATCCAGCAGTCATTGCTAGAGTAGTTGGACCGAGCTGCACACACTTTGATTGAGTCTTTTCATGATTTTGAATCTATCCAGCTTAGAACTCATCTCTGGATATTGTTTCAGTCATTCTTAGAGTCTTGTTCAAGTTTAATTTGTTGTCCTAGAGTCATTTTAATTGATTACATATCAGTTTGATTCCTTTGCTAAAAGTTGGATGGTGAATTGGCCAAATTGGGTGTGAAAGAGCAACTGCAATAGTAAAATTTTGATTTAAAAGCATTTAGCCTTTGCTGGCAGTTTGCACAAGTCATATTTTGTAAAACAAATTTGCTCAAATCATAAAATTAAGAGTCCAAATTCGTTTGTGCAAAATGACTATTCAAACCACCAATTTTTAAGCACTTTTTCTGGTATAGTTGCAGATTTTTTTTTATTTGAAAGCTTGTTGTGATTACTGCATCAAAGTTAGTTTCAATTTGGTAGCAAAAGCTTGGTTCAAGAGATTATAAAGAAGTGCAACATTGAAAATTAACAATATACTGCATTTTAAAAAGCTGTGTGAACCAATACCAAGCAAATTTTTAAACTCTGATGAACATCTTTCAGCCTTCTGCTAGGCATTTTGTCAAACACTTTGCCTAGTTTAAATTTGGTTTCGAATTGATCATAGCTGCAACTTATCTTTGTTTCTTGTTTTTCAAATCCACTCTAGATCCTTTCCTAAGTTCATTTTGAGTGCCACCATTCATCGGAAACCGATTAATTGATTGATTTAAGTTGTTTGAAAATCCTGCACATAAGTTGTTTGATAAAACTACAGTTGTGCATTCTGGTTTAACAGTTTTTTGGCAGTAGCAGTGTTGATTTTCTGGCTTAATAATTAATTATTGGTGGTTTGTATGAGCTCTCTGTTGGGTGCAGAACTATCTCAAAACGTCCCACAACACTGGTAGCATCTTAGGGAGTGGATTGGAGTAAGAAAAGATCAAGATTGGGGCTGATTTTTGGTGCAGCAGAACCACATTCTTCACTGGTCTGCATAAAATCTGGTTGCTGCAACAGCAGTATATTTCACTTGGTAGCTGTGAGATTAGTGTGAATCAACCAAATTCACTTTCTTTGAGAGAAACCAAAGCTGCCACATTAAACTACTTTATTGTTTTCCCAATTTTTGTTGTTTCCATTGTATTTTGAATTTTTTTTTCCATTCTTGTAAGTTGGCCATTTCAAGCAAGTGAAGTGGAAGAGCTCATAAGTGTTCTTCCCTCATTTGCTAACTTGACTTAAAGTCTCATCACTTTAAAATTGGTAGACCATGAGTGTGTCTTAGATCCAAAAAGTCTAAGCCTCACCTAGGAGACCTCACCTTTATTTTCTTTTTTTAATTTGCAAGTTTCGCATAGGAAGTCTTAGAGTCCGGCCTTAGAGTCTAAGGTTTTCTTTCTTTGTGTTTGTTTGTGCCTCCATATATTTAGTGAATTTAGAAGTGATTTTGATTTAAAAACTTTTAGTAAGTAACTAAGGATATATTTGGCAAGGTAAGACTTGGTACTTAAGTGACTGATAAGCTGTCGTCGAAGCTATCAAATTAATACTACTTTTCAAGGCAACTTCAGTATTGCCAAGTAGTATTCAAGAAGGTAGATAGGGCTAAAGTAACCCTGAGTCGTCTCCCAACGAACACGGAATTGCTTCTGAATATCTGACTCTTATGCTATGCAATGCTTATGAATAAAAATGATGTTTGAAGAATGTTTAAAGAACAAATAATAAACTTAAAAATAGTTATGATTAAATAGGCTAATTCCACTGTTTTTCCAACATAGATTCGTCATCGGTTATTCATAGATAATTGTTCAATTGATTATTATTTAAGTTTCAAATTAATTAAAGTACATTCTTAATTAATTTGAGGGTGATCATGCATTTAACCAAAGTAAATTCTCAATCAAATGCAAAACCTTTCTAGATTATTCACAATAAATTCAACCAAAGTACATTCTCAATCAAATTTTATTGTGTTTAATCATGTCTATTCTTAAATCTCCTAACCAAGTTAAAAGTTAATCAATCAAAGTAAATTCTCAATTGATTATAGTTGAAATTATTACTACCAACCAAAGTACATTCTCAATTGATAATAAAAACCATTTAATCATATGAAAGTTCCTAAATTTAATCAAAGTAAATTCTCAATTAAACCTTAGAAACCCTAGAACTCATATAATCAATATGCATGTAGATTCAAACACATTATGATGCAAAAATCTTTACTTTTAACAAGATAGAGAGATGAAAGACATAGAGAGAACAACTTAAATCAATAATCAAAGTAAACAATTGCATTAACTGAACGTAACCTCAGAATCCGTCATGGAATTACAGCAGAGTAGGAGAATATTATCATCAACCCTCTTCATCAGGAAGACATAAGAGGGAATTTGAAAATCCTCCTCCCCCTAAGGAAGTTAATGTGGTATTGCCTCATTTTCATGGAAAAGTTAATGTTGAGGCTTACCTAGATTGGGAAATGAAGGTAGAGCAAATTTTTGCTCGCCATCAAGTAGGAGAAGAAAGAAAAGTCTCTCTTGCTACCCTAAGTTTTCAAGGGTATGCAATGTACTGGTGGACTGCTACAGTCCAAGAGAGACTAAGACAACGACTTCCTCCAATAAAATATTGGAATGAGCTTACAAATGCTCTTCGGAAAAGGCACATGCCCTCCTACTACAAAAGAGAACTCATGGATAAGCTCCAAAGATTGCAACAACAGTCTATGTCTGTTGAAGAATACAAACAAAAGATGGAGCTATACATGATGAGGGCAGGAATAATAGAGGGCGAGGAAACTACCTTGGCCAGATTTTTGAGTGGGTTGAATCTTGATATCAGGGATAGGGTTGAACTCCTACCTTATAGAGATTTGAATGATCTTGTTCAAATATGTATAAAGGTAGAACAACAAAATTTGAGAAAAGCTTCTGTTAAAAGATTTCAATCCCCCTTTGAACAGAAGATTGTTAAAGAAAAAGAGCCCCTCAAACCTCTAGCCAATATAGTTGAAAAACCCAAACAGGAATCCTCTTCACACACTCGCACTAGTGAGATCAAGTGTTTTAAATGTTTGGGTAGGGGTCACATAGCTGCTCAATGTCCTACCAAAAGAACAATCACTTTAAGAGGTAGTGACACATATAGCAGTGAAAGTGAAACCTCTAGTGAAAGTGAGAATGAGCAAGAAAGAGGTAATGAAGAGAAAGTATATCCTTGTGAGGGTCCACTTCTCATGGTGAAAAGGGTGCTTAATAGTCAACAAAGTCCAGAACACTTATCACAAAGAGAGAACATCTTTCACACAAGATGTCAAATTAAAGAAAAATATTGTTCTCTCATCATTGATAGTGGATCTTGCTGTAACTGTTGTAGCACAAGGCTGGTTGAAAAACTGAATCTTACTGTGATACCCTATCCAAAACCTTACAAACTTCATTGGCTAAATCAAGATGGGGATATAACAGTCAAGAATCAAGTTAAATTGGCAATTTCCATAGGAAACTTCAAAGATGATGTTATTTGTGATGTAGTTCATATGGAACCTTGCCATGTACTATTGGGAAGACCATGGCAATTTGATAATGACACTACACACCATGGTCTCACCAATACCATAATTGTGTACCAAAATGATAAGAAATTTGTGCTTCATCCTCTGTCACCTATCCAGGTGGCCAAAGATCAAACACAAATGAAGCTCAACAAGGAGCAAGAAAAAGAAGAAATAGAGAGAAGAAAAAGAGAGCAAGAGGAAAGAAAAGAAGAAGAGAAAAAAGAACACGAAAAAAGAGAGCAAGAGCAAAGAGAAGAGAAAAGAAGGAAAGAAGGGAGAATAGAACCTCTGTCCACACTACTCATAGAACCAAGACTCTTAAGGGGAGGTTTTCTATCCTTTATATTTCTTTCATCTATCCTTAAGTTTTCAAAATTCTACTTTTCTTTCCAAGAAATTACCATCCCATCTTTAACAATGTTACAACTTGAAAAATGTGGCAATTCACTTGAGTTATTGTTACCTTTGTGGTTACAACTAACTCAAGACAAAAATAAAATTTCAAAAGAAGTAAGGTTTCTTTATTGTCTCGAAATTGAAATTTTCAAAACTAGGAAACCTTCTTCTAAACATATTTTTTTATGTATCTTATTGGGTCAAATATATCTAATTCGAGCTATGTTTGATGATTATGGCAGATTCATATTTGACCCGGGAGGAACTTTGATGGATCCTACAAAAATAAGTCCTCACAAAGACAAACCAACAGATTTGAGGACAAATCCTCTTCAAGGGGAAGGAGATGATGACTTAAGGTAGGGACCCATTACTAGAAGTATGGCTAGAAGAATCCAAGAAGAGCTTGAAGATATGGATACAACAGGGCAAGTTCTTTTCCTTCATTTTCAGTGGAATTTGGGAGATACCAAGAGAAGGGGCAAATCTGTCCATATGAATGTCTAAGTTGCTAGCTGCACCACCACTCTTTGCTAAGCACACCATAGCAACATCAAACCACGGACCACGTGTTGATTTGATTTTTAACACATTTTTAATAAGCTTTTCTAGAAGGCCTTCATATTTTACACATGGATCCATTACTTCATCGCTGCAGCTCCATGGTTAGACCATAAAATCATGGTAGCTACCTTTGTAAAGATACTTTTGAAGATATTGATTTTTACTCTGCTGATGCATTTGTAGCACCTAAAACGTTGTCCAAAAGTCATTCCAATGAGCTTTCCTTCTCCATCTAGCTTCCTTCCAGTGGAAGGTCACCTGAGCTAGCTCTCACTATACCAAACAGCTCTTCAACCATCACTTACACCATTGATCTTCACTTACATCTCCGCTGCCATCTCTGGTTTCCAGTTGCCGCTACATTCAATCTGTCACTCTGGCTGGATCAACTTCATCAGTTCGATCTATATTTGAATTATGATGTTTATTTTGTATATGATTGCTTGTATTTGGTATTGGCATGAGGTAGTGTTCGGTATCGAATTGTTTGGACTTGTATGAAATATTTAAATGTGTTTTATAATTAAATTACATTAGCTTACCCTATTTTCTTGTTTTGTCTTGTATTGTCCGTCCGGATACCTTTTCTTTTGCAATGATCATCCTTTGGATGTGAGTAGAAGGCGATGAATGTTCGGTGGAGCAAGCGTTGGGAGGCGAGGATATTGCTGCTTAGGTTAGGACCGCTCGGTCATCAGTTTTATATAGTTTTAGATTGGACCGCTCGGTCAATAGGCTTAGCTTATCTTTTGTAAATTGATCGGTTTATACAGGGTGTTATATAACTGTTTGATTTATGTCTATATTTTGTATCAAACTTATGGTACTCTGTAAAGTGTTTTTAGTTTTATGGTTATTTTTGGATAACTATAATGTTAAATACTTTACTAGCTCTTGGAGAGTTGATCTATCATATTATTATATGTGATTAATCTATAATATAGTATTATGCTATATTTTTGATATGTTACATTAATGGTATCAGAGCAGTTGTTTCCTTAGAATCTTGTAGGTTATGAGTATGGCATGCTTGTACTGTGTACTCAGTGTTAGCTTTAGACAATATCCTTGTCTCCTTGATTTAGACTGATGGTTCTTTCTCTATGAATGTTCAGAGATGGCGTCTCGGTCTCCTCCTTCTTCTCCAACCGCAAATTCTCATACATCGAATTTGATGCGGATGATGCAATCAGTACTCACGACAATGTAGCAACAAAATGTTGCATTAGTTCAACAAAATATTGTCGCCTTACAGCATTAGAAAACCACTCGATTATTAGCGGAGGTGTCTCACAGACAATATGTAGACTTGATGGTGAGTGGCAGAGCTACAGCTGGACCATCTACTTCTTCTGCCAATCATCAGCAAGTGTGGAGTCTTGAGAGTTTTCTTCAACACCGTCCGGCTAAGTTTGATGGCAAGTGCAGCCCGGATGAAGCAGATCAGTGATTCCGAGATATGGAACAGATTTATAATGCCAAGAGGTGTCCAGACGACATTAGGTTGGCATATTATGAGTACATGTTGACGGAAGAAGCTAGTCACTGGTGGAGTGGCATGAGGATGCTACTAGAAAGCAATAATACTCCCATATCTTGGGAAATTTTCAAGATGAAGTTTTATGCTGAATAATTCCCTGATAATGTTCGATTTGCTAAGGTGGTGGAATTTCTTGAACTGGTTCAAGGAGGGATGGCAGTATGTGAATATGCATATAAGTTCAAACATCTGTTGAGGTTTCATACGCTAGCCATGGATGAAGAATAACAGTGTAGAAAGTTTGAGAATGGATTGATAGGGGATCTTAAGTTGATGGTGGTTGGTTTATGTATCAAGCAGTTTCCCTCTTTGGTAGAAAGAGCTAAGGTCTTAGAAAAGACCAAGATGGAAGTGGAAAGGCAACAACCGAATGTAGGAGGATCTATTTCCTCCAAGAGTTGGTTTGGTACTAGGAAGACTCCTTACGCACGACCTTCTTCTTTAGGATATAGAGGTCGGTCTCCAAGACCTCTAGTACTGATTGGGCAACAACATGTTCCTGTGAACTTGAGGTGTTTCACTTGTGGGGGTCCAAATTATCAATCAGTTTCTCCTGAGAAGGATAGTAACAGATTATGTAGTCGTTGTAGAAGTGCAGGGCACTGTGAGAGAGACTGTAATTTGGGAAGAATAGCTAGTGGTCAACCATAATAAATAGAAAGTTTTTAGCCAAGAGGTGGTGGTGGCGGAAGAGCTCAGGCTGTTGGTCGAGTATATGTAGTAATAGGAACAAAAGCAGCAAGTTCAGGTAATCTCATTGTCAGTTCTTGCTTGCTTTATGGAATATCTTGTTGTGTGCTTTTTGATTCGGGGGCAACACATTCTTTTATCTTGAAAGAATGTGTTGAGATGTTAGGATTGTCGGTAGATGAGCTTCAGTTTGATCTGGAGGTGTCAATCCCAGCAGCTGGGAACGTTAGGACGACCACTTATTGTGTTAAATGTCCAATACTGGTTGAGGGTCGTCGGTTCAAAGTGAACCTGACTTGTTTACCTCTTCAAGTTTCAGAAGTAATATTGGGAATGGATTGGTTAACTATACATCGCATTCTTATAGATTGTAGTGAGAAGAAATTGTTGTTTCCAGATGAGGAGCAAGAAGAATCATTAGCAATCGGTTAGCTGAGGCAGGATATTGATAATAGTTGAAAAACTGTTATTTTCATGCTTAAAATTGATATTAAAAGCACCCTTTAACACTTAGAAACTAGCTTGAAATCATGCTTTCGTTCATATTTTTGGAAATAAGAGAGTTGGACAGGTTTATGCTTGATTTCAGTGTTTTATGCAGGTTTTAAGGTGAATTTGATGAAAGAAGTGAAGAAGGCTAGAGATGGAATCAGAAAAGAACTTAAAAAGTGCGAAAGAAGAGAAGCTGCAAGTACCGCTCAACGCCTATTTACCGCTGAGTGATAACATTTGAAAAACTGTTATTTTCATGCTTAAAATGGATACTAAAAGCAACATTTAACACTTAGAAACTAGCTTGAAATCATGCTTTTGTTCATATTTTTAGAAATAAGAGAGCTGGACAGGTTTATGCTTGATTTCAGTGTTTTATGCAGGTTTTAAGGTGAATTTGGTGAAAGAAGTGAAGAAGGATAGAGATGGAATCATAAAAGAACTCAAAAAAGTGCAAAAGAAGAGGAGCCGCAAGTAGCGCTCAGCGTCAGTTTACTGCTGAGCGGCACTCAGGAACACATGTTGGATCCACTAAGGGTGAAAATGCCGCTGAGGGGAAGAATCAACTCACGCACTTACCGCTGAGCGGTAGTTTG
Source organism: Vigna hirtella (assembly GCA_027742795.1). Lineage (NCBI taxonomy): Eukaryota > Viridiplantae > Streptophyta > Magnoliopsida > Fabales > Fabaceae > Vigna > Vigna hirtella. Next base: position 23,097 of record JAHCHA010008893.1, read on the forward strand.
CCGCTGAGCGACACTATTTTTGGCTTGGGCCTAATTTTCTGTAATTTTTAGAATAATATATAAGCTTTAGGACGTCCTAGGGTTTGTATCTTTGACAGAGTACGAAGCAAACACTCACTTTTCCACCCCTTGGAGGAAGATCTTGGATCTAAGGCTACCTACTCATCTTTCTAGGTTCTATCTTTCATTATTGTTCATCTAGCTTCACCATGAATATGGTGAACTAAACTTTGTATTGTTGTTAGGGAATCAATGTAATCTTTTGAAGTTCTCATATATGGAATTTGTGTTTAAACAAATGTCTATACTTAATGAAAGATCAATAAGGCTGGAAGAGACTCTTCAACAATTCATACAGAAATTTGAATCTACTCAAAAGAGCACTGAAGCTGCTATTAAAAACTTAGAGATGCAAATGGGTCAGATTACTAAGCAGATGGAAGAAAGGCCTGAAAAAAATTTTGGGGCTAATACTGAGGTTAACCCCAAAGAAGAATGCAAGGTGTTGGAGAAAGTAAATGTTGAAACAGTTGAGTTAGAAACAGAGAACGAAAAAGAAGAGAGAAAAGAGAGAGAAAAAGAAAAAGAAGAGAGAAAAGAGAAAGAAGAGATAAGAGAGATAAAGAGTGAAGAGATTCTTCCTTTTTCAACAGACCATGAGAAACAATTTGATTTTACAGAAATATTCAAGATGGTGGATAATGATGTACCTTGGAAGGAGATATTACAACATATTGCAGTTTATACAAAGCTTGATGAAGGAGTCTCTACAAAGAAAAGACGTAGAGATAATGAGACAAATGAGTATAAAGCTGTTAAAAGGATACCATTCCCTCCAAAAGCAAAAGATCCAGGAGGTTTCTCCATTCCATGCACAATAGGGAAGAAAAGGATAAAGAAGGCTTTACTTGATTTAGGATCAAGTGTTAACTTGATGCCTTATTCTTTACTTGAGAAGATTGGTGATACTGATGTGAAGCCTATACAGATTAATTTAGTAATGGTAGATGGATCCTCAAAAATTCCTTATGGTATTGCAGAGGATTTTATAGTTTGTGTAGGCAAACTACAATGCTTGGCGGACTTTGTGGTGATGGAGATGGAGAGTGAAAAGATACCTATTATTCTTGGAAGACTATTTATGAAAACGACTGATAACAGTTGAAAAACTGTTATTTTTATGCTTAAAATTGATACCAAAAGCAACCTTTAAGACTTAGAAACTAGCTTGAACTCATATTTTTGCTTTAGTTTTGTGAATAAGAGAGTTGAAAGTGAATTTAATGGTTTTGTGCAAGATTCCCTTTATTTTGTAGGCTAATTGAATGATTTGAAAGAAGAATTGAAGTACCGAATGATTGGAGTGCTGAAAAGTCAACCATAAACCAGAAAAGTCAACCAGTCAACCAGAAAAGTCAACCAGTCAACCAAAAAAGTCAACCAGTCAACCAGAATACGAAAAAAGTCAACCAGACGAGTTTTGGGCCAGTTTTATGCGATTTTATGATCTGTTTGGGCCTGGACCAGTTTTCTATTATTTTTATGTCCTATTTAAAGACCTAGATGTCTTAGGGTTGGTATCTTTGGCAGAAACAAAGCAAACATTTTCTCTTCCACCCCTTTGAAGGAGGATCTTGGATGCTCAGTCTACCTCTTCAGCTTTCTAGGGTTCTATCTTTCATTCTTTCATTATTGTTCATCTAGGTTCACCATGAATATGGTGAACTAAACCTA
>JAHCHA010008896.1:0-12872 GCA_027742795.1 Vigna hirtella
TTTTTTTTCTCCTGTTTCATGAAGGTGTTAAAGCTGCAAGCATGCAAATATCTCACTGAAACATCACTTGAACCACTTTACAAAGGAGGCGTCTTAAAATACTGTATGAATTTTCTAATCCCAAGTTCACTTTTTCTTTCATTATGTTATACAGATGAAGGCGTCTTTAAAGGGTGATTTTTATAAGCCGACATTTGGTGGCTTTGTGGACTTGGATTTGACAAAGGATAAGAAAATTTCTCTTAGGAGTTTGGTATGTGCAAATATGTAACAATTACTCTATTTGGTTTTTTGCATGTAACATTTATTAGAACTGATTAATGTTTTTCATTATGTTTACTAAATGACAGATTAATCACTTAGTAGTGGAAAGTTTTGGAGCAGGAGGAAAGACAATCATATTGTCTCAAGTTTATCCATAACTTACAGTGTTAAAGCAAGCTCATCTTTTTGTGTTCAACAATGGCACTGAACCAATCACCATGGAAAAGATAAAAGGATGGGACATGAAATATGCTCAAATAAAATGATTAGCTAGAAATCAATTAGTATGCAGAAGATAATTTATACCTTATCATATATATTGTAAACAAAAACAAAAAGTAGAAACATAATCTTCTTCACATTTTTTTTTATCAGAGAAGTACTAAGAGGATCATGTTTAGAAAAATATGATCCGAAGATACTGTGTTAGGCTTTTATGTTATTTTACTTTAGTAGATTAAGAGTTCCAAATTGTGTTACCCCATGCTTATTAAATTTGTGCTGTAATTCTCATATGCTTTTGGCCCATTGTATTAATTTGTACTGTGAGCGGTGGAAAATTGGAACTCTGACACGATCTTTGCTTTATTATTTTCTTTTATTTTCTTTTTAGTATGGATTGTATTAATTTGTACTCTAAGCGGTGGAAAATTGGAACTCTGACATGATCTTTGCTTTATTATTTTAATTCTGGATTCAGGGCATGGACAAAGTTACCTTTATGCATGAGATACTGCCTCGGTTCAAAAGGAACCGAGGCGTAAAGTCCTTCCAAAAAAAATAAAAAAACAAAAAATCTACTGCATCGGTTTCCTTTAAACCGAGGTAAAATCCTACAACTTTTTGCCTCGGTTTCCAACCGAGGCATAAAAGTGTAGACTTTTTGTCTTGTCTTTATATGCCTCGGTTCAGGAACCGCTGCCGATGGACGAAAATAACCGCTGTCGTTGTCCCTGACTGCACTAGTGTTCGCTTTACTTTTATTTTTTTATAGTTGTTTTCTTGGGCATATTGTAACGTTCCAATTTTTATAGTATTCACACGATTAATATTACAAAACAGTCAACTCAAAAAAACTCTATAAGATGTTATTACATATATCTATATATAACTTATAATACCAAAAGATATACAAGATCATACACGACTATAAGATATTACACTGAACCAAAAGTGTAATAGGAATTTTGAAAAATGAATAAAACTTGAAACCAAACGTTTTACTCTAACGTCTTAGCTCCACCTCTTCCTAGTCCCTACTCACCAGAGACATCCCTTAAGCTAATACTATTTAGGTAATCATTACAAAAGATGAAACAAGAACACACAAATAGACAAAGACGAAAGGGTAAGCTAAAGTACCAAATAATAAAACATACAAATGAAAATTTAACATTTGACATATATACAAATTATATCATTCAATCACAAGACAAGCGCAACCATATATACATTAAAGACTTGACCATCCAAATATATGTATTGATGTCAGACTATGACAAGTTGTACATTTGTAGTGGTAGAATAATTGTCTCCCAAGCTACCACACAAGATTAGTTTGTTTACCACTTGTGGCAAAAGAATGAAACCATAGACTAGGACCTCCTACTACTCCTCACCACATAATCCCCTTCTCTATCTGAGATGGAGTGATTATTGGAGCGTTAAGATAACTTCCAAGACTGAGTCCTTACATCAATACATCACACTACTGAACGCCACCTTAAAATTTAATCAGGAGAACTAATGAATTATGTCAAACATATAACTATAGAATACCACAATGGAGCCTCACCATGAGGTCCATGGAATTACACCAAGCATCAATATCATACCAACAACCAAAATTCATTACAACTCTTCATATCTTACTTAAAGTAGTATCATATGTACCCCTATATTCATCAATCATCAACATATATAATATCTACCCTCATTTAATGAATCTATGATAAAACAATCTAAAAAAAATAACTTCTATAGAAAGCTTAAAAGAAAACCTAAAACTGTAGAAAAAGTTAAGCCAATAATCTCAACCAGGGGGGGTGAATTGGTTATTCCTATAAAAAATTTGTTCTTTTAAAAGCTTTTTGAAATCTTTGAAGTTTTCTTGGAATGCAATAAAACAAGTATATGAACACTATTAAAAGAGAAGGGATAGCAAGATCAACACACATATTTATACTGGTTCAGCTAAGCCTACATCTAGTGTTCCTTCAATCAACCTGAGTTGAAGGGAACCACTATAATGATAGAGTTATACAAGCAAGAATACAGAGAACTCCTCTCTCAAATGCACTCTCCTTTACCAACTCAATATCCCTTATAGTACATGACGTGAACACCTCACGGTCTCAACCTAGAAAACAATCCCAACTCTAAGAACTAGAACATACAAGGTTCTATTCCTGGCTCACAGCAACAAGGAAGCACAATCTTCTTGATTGCAAATGAATACTGATCTAGACATAACACACTAAATATGCAGATTTGATCAACAATGTGTAAGCACAATGTTCTTGCAAGAATATTTATGAATTTCCTTCCAAATGATTCATTTTGATTCTCCAAGAATTCTAGTACGCTCCTGCAACTAATTCTCAATACACAAGTTAGTTATGAAATTGTAAGATCATAAAATCATGTTGAAGCAGAGAACAATGCGTCTATTTATAGATTTTCAATATTTGACGTAGTTTAATCGATTAAGCACATAATGTAATCTGTTAAGATTTTCCTTCTACTTTAACAGTTTTACATCTGTATCAAATTTAACATATTAAAAACGCATGCAATCAATTATACAAATGAAACAAGCCAACAATATTCAAAATATGACTGTTATTGACAGTTATGGCTTTTCAAGAAAATGATTTTCACAAGTAATGCATTTTAATGATTAGGAAAATAATGTAATCGGTTAAGTTCCATACTTTAGCAAATTTGAAAATATTTTCCATTCTAAACACTTCAATGCACTCAACAAACATATACTGGCATAGCAACATGTTTTAATCGATTATACAATTAATGCAATCGGTTAAAACATAATTGTTTTGCCCATATTATGCATATGCTGAAATCTGATGAAATATACCAGATTATGTAAACAGTGTAATCGATTATTTCAATGATTCATTACAAATCAATGAATGCATATAACAATCATTTCAAGCATAAACACAGACATAATCAAGCAATTGTTTTGCCATTTGTTGTGCAAGAAACTAAAAAATATTTAATTTGTTTTTATTAAAAAAACATGTATGTGAGAGATGAGTTCAGCTATACACGGCTCCTCGCATAAAAAACAAATATTGAAAAACAGTAAAAGTAAGAAGAATTGCAAAACAAAAGTTTGGCAAAGGCTCTTGGCACTGAGTGACACATCCTTGTTGTTGAGCGTCATTCTTCTCGCAAAGTTGGCGCTTGAGTGCCACCTTTGTGTCATTGAGTGCCAAGCCTTTCGCAAAGCTAGCGCTTGAGCGTCGTTGGGCTACCGCTAAGCGCTATACCAGAAGATAATACACTCTAAAACTTATACTGTGTAAGACAATCTAAACAAAAAAAAAACTTCTTAAAGTATAGAAATCTTAAAAGAAAACCTAAAACAAATATTGAAAAACCGTAAAATCAAGAAGAATTGCAAAACAAAAAGCTTAGCAAAGGATCCTAGCACTAAGTGGCACATCCTTGTCGTTGAACGTCATTCTTCTCGCAAAGTTGGTGCTTGAGCATCGTTGGGCTACCATTGAGTGCCATACCAAAAGACAACACACTCCAAAACTTATTCTCTTGCACTCAAGACCTATCCAATTGACCAAATTGATATTCTAAACACTAGAATTGTTTCATAAACATTTTATAACTAAAATGGAATACCAATGTGCCCAATTGTCCAGGAACAAGGTCCAATAAAACAAATTAACAACTCAAACTCATACATGCTTATTTCATATATCACATACCACATTTTAGTGAGCTAAGAAGCTACGTAAGTCCTAAATACCACTAACAAAGACCTCCAAAAATTCAATTCACTCAAACAACACTCCCTACAAAAATTCACCTGCCAAACCCTCACTTTTAGACCAAAACCAAGCAAGACCAAAAGTTAACCAAGTCCTAATTTGCACAGACTTGTACCACTAACCTTAAAATAATTCAACAAGCAATTACCACAAAATTTAACATGTTATTCCACAAACTCTAGAACCAAACAAATACACATTCAACATAATTCACATCAGTAACTTCACATACCAATTTATAAATTTATAATAAAATCAAGCATACAACATAAGTTAACAAAACATTAACAACAACAAAACTTTGAAAGTAGCTTCTCTTACCTTACAGAGGACCCATCTTTTCTATAAGAGCTAAGATGACTCCACCAGCTCAAGGAACTCTATCTGCACCTACAACTCATAAAAACAAGATCAGGGGATATCATTAGAACCACTGATCAACAAAAGAGTCTTATAGAAGACTCAGATGACACATGCAAAAACACTACGGTTCACATGCAAAGGAAAACAGACAGACAAAAGAAAAAGAGTAGAAACTAACTTACTCTTTTGGAGAAATTGATCAGGTAGACTTGAAGATCTCGCTGTTGTGATCACTTAGCAAGTATTTGATCTTCAAACAGATGAACGCAGGAGAAGAAATCCTAAAAGAAGTTAGATAACTCTAGAAAAGTGGTTTCTAGAGAGATTATATGTTTTAAAATAATGAAACTTGTTTATAATGAAACTATTTATATTAAAACCGTTTAATATTAAAATAATCGAGTCTCAATATTTTTAAACTGCTACCACTTCTAAATACCATTTTCTAGGTCTTTACATTTTCTCCCACAAGAAAATTTTTTGTCCTTGAAAATTCACTCATCAAGTGAAAAGAAAAGTATGCTCTCCAACTTTACTCTTATCATACCCATCTAGCTTGACCGAGATACTACTCCTAACAACTTGATTGATTGAAAACATTTCCTCTACGTTAAATACTATAGTGTTAATAGTGTAGATTGGTCTAGCCCTTTTGATGAAGACAACTACTCAACCTCAACTTAAAACTTGAATGATTCTTTTCGTCTGATCCACTAAAATTGTATCTACCTAAACTGAACTCACCTTCCATATATCCTCTACTACTATTGTAAGTTCTTCCAAAAACTAAATATAGCCTTAGGTCTTAATCTGATACATGCTCGATATCTCTTCACATCATCTTATTCACTCTTTGAATCGTCACCCAGCTAACTTGATCACCCTCAATTTCTGATCTACTGCCAAATGTTTACACTCTTAATCACCCATCCCTAGTGTACTGAAGGAAAACGAAAACGGTTGTTTTTGACAATATGCAGCAGTTTTCGAATCGAGGTATATATTGACGAGGTAAAAGATGGTGGACTTTTGGCTTCGGTTCCAATTGAGGCAATAGACTAAAGGATTCTTCTTCGGTTCCCCAGTGACTGAAGTAGTAAAGAAGAAGAAAAAAGGGGAGGGGTTTTGACCTTGCTTCAATCGAGATAATAAGGTGGGTCTATGGCAGCAGTTCAAACAAAAACTGAGGTCGTAGACTGCTTTCTACCTCGGTTTTTGCCACATCTGATACCTATACTCTGCCATTGTTTTTAATAGCATGTCTATTTTTATGACATCCACTATCACAAAAACAGACCTGTATAATCTGATTAGATGTTTAGCAAATGTCTTCCTTAGGAAAGTAAGGGACTTCTTAGGAATTGGATTAGGAGACTTGAATCTTTGCATAAGACACATGATTTTAATTAGTGTATATGAATTCTAAATGATGGAGAAAAACAAAATTCATGAAATCCAAATATTATCGTTTTTCAACCACTTTTAATATGGGCACGAATATTGTGTGCAATCCAATACATTACGTAGTATCCGCACTCATATGACCCAGTTTGTCTATTACACTACAATATATCATCATAGTTATAAAAGTTAATGAAGATCATCAGAACAAAACAACTATAAGAAAATATGGACCAAAATGTCAAGCCTTGAGAGCCAACCATGCAAGCTTTTTAGTCTTAGCAGTTGATCTCATGGACAACATCATATGTGCTGCAAGGGAACTATTAAAAAATGGCTTTAGCATACATTTATAAAACAAATAAAGTCCAAACATTGAGGTTCTTACCAATCTACTACTTGTCTGAGATGATTGGGAGAGGACTTGTGCAATGAGCAGACATAACAATGTTCTTCGGTATAGAAACAACAAGTAGTTGTCAATGGTGCTTGAAATTAATAATAACTTAAGTGTTATATACTAAAATCACATATTGAACTTTGAAGTTAACAAACTTCACTTACCCAGATATATAAGGGACAAAATATATCTCATTTCCCCTTCCAAAACTATGGGTGAGGTATGTTTGGATGTCATCAAATTTATTTCCTTCGTGAGTGCCTTGGGGATCAATGAACCCGTAAACATCATTGTTCCCTGTTGAAAATAGAATGGCTTAATTTCTCACACTAAGAGGGGCGTGAATTGGTGAAATGTAAAAACAATCTTCATCATTGCTTTCCCATGCAATATAAGCTTTCCTTTGTTTCCTATTCTTATCCTGATGATACTTGGAGAATTCTTTCTGCTTGTTCTTCAAGTCTGGACAATCAGGCTTGATATGACCATTCTTTCCACATTCATAACATTGAACAGCGTTGCTTCTTGAATTCTTCTTTCCTCCTCTTGAGAAACTTGCATTGTTAGTTGCAGAACTTTTATTTTTCCTGAATCTGCCAAATTTTCTTACCATCATATTCATTATTTCTTTTTCTTGTATATCTGCATCTGAATCAGTTTCAGATTCATGAATTTTTGTAGCTTTCTTGCTTGCGACTTTTAGAGCAATAGATTTCTTCTCTTCAATTTCTTCTTCCTCCTTTAGCCTTCCAAGCTCCAATTCATGTTCTCTCAGCTTGCCAAACAGGGTTGCCATATTCATGCTTGTAAGATCTCTTGATTCAGATATAGTAGTGACTTTCGGTTGCCAGTTTCTATTGAGGTTTTTCAAGATCTTTATGTTGATTTCTTCTTTATCAAACACTTTCCCGAGAGCCATGAGGTGATTAAATCTGTGTGTGAATTGTTTCTGTACCTTATAGATCGTCTCACCAGCCTTCATTCTGAATAACTCATATTCTTGTATGAGAGAATTCTTTCTGGCCCTTTTCACTTCATCCGTTCCTTCATGTGTCACTTCAAGAACCTCCCATATTTCTTTGGCAGTCTTGCATTGTGATATCCTGAAAAATTCATCCATGGTTAGTGCATAAGCAATAACATTTCTAGCCTTATCATCATATTGAGCTCTTCGGTTCTCATCTTGAGTCCACTCAGAAAACTTTTTCAAAACAGTTTTTCCATTTACAACATGAGTTGGCTCAAATGGACTGTTTAGAGTTGCATCCCAAATTCCGTTATCCACGGATTCAAGAAAGATTTGCATCCTAATTTTCCAGAAAGCATAATTTTCTCCAGCAAATAGTGGTAGTCTATTTGTGGATGCATCTTCACCAAAGGTTTGAAAATTTAAAGCCATTTCTCAGGATCAGTCGATTTAAAGAAAAAGATAATCGACTTGTTTTTCAAATATCTTTTGAAAACCAGCTCTGGTGCCAATTGTTGAAAATAGATTGGCTTAATTTCTCACACCAAGAGGGGGGTGAATTGGTGAAATGTAAAAACAAAGTTTTCTTTAAATCTTTTTGGCAAAGTGGATGCCTTTATAAGCTTTCCTGAAACGCAAGGAAACATATTTGTTTATGCAGCGGAAATATAATCGATTAAGTACAGTAAGAAGTCGACTGAATAAAAAGTGCAGGGATAGATAGATCAAACGCTGAGTTTTTATACTGGTTCGGCCAAGCCTACATCCAGTGTCCTTCCAACCACAAGAAGCCAATGCACTATAATGATCAAGGTTTTTACAACAAGGTTTTTATAGCGACCTCACGTCAAAAATATAAAACACCTCTCTAACCCTCTAATCAAAATATAGGCATATACAAAATAGACTAGCAACAAGAATCCCCTCTCTTGATGCCAAACCCTTTGAGCCACCCTTCAAGTCAAGAACGCAACACGCTCTTTTTCCTGTAATCACAACAGGGAAACCTCAATCCAATCTTTACAAGATTGTAGCCTCTGTAAGTGCAGTTAACTTGCTCTTCAAGAATCCACAAGTAAATGATCACCACGGTCACTTCTTGTTTCTTGGAGCTCTTTCTCTTTCTATGTAAGAATGCACTTTCTGCAAAATATATCACAAACTGTTAGATTCACAAAAGTTCTTACAGAAATCAAATTCGCGTCAATTTATAGATTTTCACAATTTTGACGCATTTTAATCAACTAAGCTACTAATGCAGTCGAATATAGCAATTCTGTTATAGCAGTTAGCAGCAATCAATGCAGTTAATTGAATGGACAACTAGTGCAGTCGAATCACAATAAATACTTGGTCAACATATTCAAAAATATAGTCGTTGTAACATTTAACTCAAGCATTAACAGAATTTCAAAATTGTAACAGACTTAGTCGAATGCAGGTTGCATGTAATCGACTATTCAACACAGTTAAACAAAGTTTTGAAAAAATTTCTCTTTGAAAATACTCTCAACACACTTTGAAAAAGTTTGTGCAAAGCCACGAGTTTTAATCGACTCACCCCATAATGAAGTCGACTTAAAACTGTTGTTTTGCCGCACAATTAAAAGTTCAACATAAGTGCTTGTGGTTTTCCTTCTATAAAACATCAGACATGCATTCACTAATAAAATCAATTATATAGCACAGTGAAATGCAATGTATCAACACAATCATGTTCTCAATGCTTTTAAACAGATTTACATATTGATTAAAACATATAGCATGTAAGCAATAGAACATGTAACACATAAACAACATAGGTATTATTAATTATGTTGTCATCATTAAAAACCAGAAGCTCTGAGATTGTAGGTTCAGCTAAACCAATGTTCTTCCTATCAACAATCTCAACAGCGTGAACCAAATTGAACCGCACATAACATATTTCATATGTGACAGGGCAATTAGGAATATAATCACAATAATAGTCCAATAATCTCAAGGAAACATCACAAACTTCATAATTACCAACCCAACATATTTAAGCTTCCATTAGAACCAATTGCAACCAATAAAAACGAATTATGTACATTAGTAAATCTCAAATGAAAATGCAGAGGACCTGGAACAAAATTTATAATCCAAATTGAGAACGAAACAAGAATAAAATGTAAATGGAAACCAAATTGTTTAAACAAAACCTGTTACAAACAGAAAACGAAACTCAGCCAAAATGGGAGAACAAAAAACACATGAAAAGTAGAACGAATTATGAATAAACCAAAATTGAAACTGAATTGAAATTGTAAAATGACATTGGAATGGCAAATGAAATTCGAATTGGATTTGGAAACGAAGAATAACAAGAACGCAAACTATAAATTACTAATCAGCAAAGGAAATTTGAATAAGGAACAATGAAAAATTACAAAGAAATAAAGCAAAACCTAAGGGAGCATTCTTCACGTCCAAGAGCTTCAATGGAACAATAGTATATGTTTTTTAAGTGTAAAATGCAATAGAGAGCTGTTGGGCACTCCACCTTGGGTTAGCAAGTCAACCCCTAAAATGAGCTTTAACCAAATTGACCAAAAATAGGTCCAATAGTGCTAAGTTTAACCCAGAAAAAAAGAAAACGAAATTGCAATTGCAATTAAACTAAAATGCTGATGTGAAAAATGGTTGTTGACGTGGCAACTTTTTTGGAGTCCCAAAATATAATCCTAAAATTGCCCTGAAAATAATAACGGGAATAATTAAGCTCAGATAATTCAAATTAATTAAAATAAGAATTATTGGTCAAATTAAGCCCAAATATAAAAAGTGAGAAAATATTGAACAATTAAGCACAATTCACTAATTACATTTGGTGTGGAAAGCTAAGTGAATAAGACAAAATAATGACTCATCAATAATGTCATCTACTGAGACCTTGACCTCATCCTTTGATAGCTCCATGCAAACAACAAGAGTCGCTACTTGAAACATTGTTCCACGAGTCGTCAGCATCATCCAATTACCATCTAAAACATATAGGAGACATGGATTAAATTTTAGTAGATAAAAATATTTTTATATATTATGGATTCTATGTTTTAAAGTTAAGGGTATTTAAATAATTTTCAATTTTTTTAATTTTTTTATTTTAAATTAAAAATAAAAGTTATTAAAATACCCCTATATTTAAAGTATGTTTTTTTTTTCTGAATAGGAATTCTTTTATTAACTAAAATTTGATACAAAAGGTTACATAAGTTAACAAATCTCATATATATATATATATATATATATATATATATATAATTATACTTTTTTAATTTAACAAACTAAAATAATAACACTGATAAAATATTATTTAATAATTTAAAAATAAATAAAAGATCGTAGGTGTTTTAAATTTTTTTGTAAATATAGTTTGATAAAGAGTATTCAAACTATAAGGACTCGTTCTTTTCTTTCTTTTTTTCTCGTTACTTTCCTTTCTTTCATGTTCTCTAGTCATGTTTCCTTTTTTCTTTTTTTATTTCTCTAAAAACCCTAGGGTCATAGAAGGTTGTGGGCATGGGAGAAAGGGAGTAGCATGAGGAGATATTTCCGTTCGTGGGTGTTGTGGAAGGGACATTTTCTTTCGACAACGGAGTTCTGGCATCTTCATGGTGAGTTCCCAGTGACTCAGGCACAACGTTTTTCATGATCGCTTTAGGGTTCGAGTTTAGGATTCCTTTCTGATTTGTGGTGATTTGGGTATTAGGGTTTCGAAGAGAGTTTTCTTCCAACATCTCGCGATCTTGGGTGTTGCCGTGAAGGAGAAGAGTTTTCAGGTAAGGGAAGTTAGTCATTTCTTGAGATTACATTTATGGTGTATGTTTAGTATATTTATGAGTGACAATATAATGTGAATGTAATAGTAATATTGTTCTAGTAAGTATGGTGTTTCGATGATTGATAGCATGATGTTTGAATGATTTGTATGAGGTGATATTGATAACTTGTTAGGGTGTTTCTAGTTCTTTAATGTATGATCAGTAGTCTCATGCATTGGTATACTATGTGAATGTGAAGTGATCTTAATGGTTTCAAAGGTATGGAAATGAGTTCTAAGGAGGAACTTCTTGGTGTTGGTTTCAAGTATCATTAGTATGAATGTAGGAACCTCAGTCTTGGGGGTTATCCTAACACTCTAATGATCTTTCATTCTCAAGTAGAGAAGATTGACACATGTGGTGAGAGTAGTAGGATGTCTTAGTCTTAGGTGCTTCCAGTATGATCTAAGGCATGGAGCAGACTAACCTTGTGAGTGTGATAGAGTGAAACCCATTGGCAATGACTTTGTAAAGTAGTAAAGGCCACCACAAGTGCACAACCCGTCATTCGACATTCATTCTAAATTTGGATATTCAGTCTAGGTCCTTATATATTAGGATGTGTGGGTTGATGTATGTTATATGTGATTCATGTATGCCTTATTCTAAATGCTATATGACTTATTTTGTATCTAGTTTACCCTTGTGTTTGTGTGTTATTTGTATGTGCTTGTGCTTAAATCTTGGCTATGATCATCGAGTGCGTGTGAGCAGAGAGTGATGAGGTGAAAGTGGAGCAAGTTCTTGATGGAGATGCCCCTGATCCATAGATAAATTAATAGTTATTTGTTTTAGACTTGTCTTCTTTTGGTGGTTGAGACTATCACTCTTGTATATAGTTTTGACACAACTATATTATATATAAACTTTAAATTTATGGTTGTTTTTGGCAATTATCTAGTGTAATATATTTTTGGCTGTTACACAAACCATACAGTTTTGACAAAGAAAACAATTAATTAAGTTTTAATTATATATGAAATTTTATTTTTATTTGTTTAAAAATTAATTATTTTTACAATCTACATAAATAACATGCAAAGTAAAAAAGTAGGATATATACTCCTTGGATGGTCTTCATATTTGTTCAGGAATCTCAATTTGGACCTCTCGTTTTAAGTTGTTTCAATTCTCAATTTTGAAAATGTAATGCAATATGGTCTTTTGTGTTAATATAAAATTGATGACGTTAATTCAATGTCACGTGTCAGTGTGCTTTTTTTTTTATTTTTAAAATTTTTCTTTTAAAAACTTTGTCACGTGTCAAATGATGATCTTGTCATATGGCAGAGACAGTGTGACGTGACAGTGATAATGACACGTATCACTATTGGAGAAAATGTCACGTGAAAAATCTCAATTTAGTCATTTTATTTGTATTTGATCTCACTTTAGTTTTTTTTTTTAAATTGAAACAATTTCACCCCTCCAAATCAAAATCAAATTTAACTATTATATAGATATATAACGATATTTTCAAATCGATATTTATAAAAAAAATTTAAAATTTATATTTTACATTAAACATATTTTAAATTTTATGAAATTTTAATAAAAACATCATTATAATATTTATTTTAAATTTTTATAAAAATATTTTA
>JAHCHA010008906.1:0-15213 GCA_027742795.1 Vigna hirtella
TCAATTCTTATCCGTTTTCCATGCAATTTTTTTTCATAGTTTCGTTTAGATGTCTATTTTCACGTATAGTTTTTCGTTTGTTCAAATTCATTTTGTGCTGTTCCCAGTATTTTTTTTACTCTCCTATGTCAGTCCAGTGATTACTGTTTGAGTGTTCTAATATGTTTGCATTGTTTGCTTGCTGTTTAGTACTTGTGGTGGCTGGAATTTATCATTGGACAATGCATCTCATGGCCACAAAAAGAAATTAAATGTGGTTCTAGACTCTAAATTGGTTGCAAGGAAGTCCAAATTGTTTTGAGCTGAACAAAACTACACATTCAGAATTTGTGAAAAATTAAATGCAGCTGCCAATTATTTAACTTGTTACGGCCTACACCTCCAATTGTTATGTTAATTCATTTTATTTTCTTTTGGCTTGGAAGAGTGTTATGTCACGGCTTGGCTTGGCTTTGGAAGGATCTCACAATTCACACCAATTGGAGTAAATACACGGTTTTAAGAAGCTAAGAGAATGGGGCTGCACTCTACGTGAAACCTACAAGGAAAAGAGAAGATGACATGTGGCATGAGATGATACAAGAACGTAGCTCATTAGAAGCTTTGGAGGAAGCTGAGGTGCAACATTGCACGTTCCAGCACATGTTCATTCTTTTATGATAAGAGCAAAGAGACAAAATTGTGTTATCCAAGACTCCACTAAGAGATGCTTGCTGCCACACACTTGGAAAGCTGACATTTACTTGCTTTAAAAGATGAATAAATGGACAATTATGGAGAGCACTTGGACGGCAAAGTCTCCAAGATTCCAAGAAGTCTTCAATTATTCAAAGGCTACACACCATACGGCCTATTCTAGAAATCTAGAAAAGTGGGAGCTACCACACCTCTTGGTTTGGAATGTGTTTTCTATTTGGAGAGCTGCACAACAATTGAAGTTACATTCCACACGGCTTACTTGGTTCTTCATCCAAAAATCTGAAATAATGAGGGGGACCACCACTAGTTACTTGTTGAAAAATTGGAAGCAAGTGGAAATGAGGAAAAGCACCGAGGAAACTCACCACTACACACAAAATGGGAGGCTTCTTTATCTTAGTAGGAGAAAAACATAATAGAAGTAGGGGCTACCACACTTGTTGAAAGCCAACGTCCACATTCAATGCAGAAGCTCACGGAGTGGACAAATTCACACACGGCCTCAATCAACCAACCAAGGGAATTTTCTTTCTGAAGACAACAAAAATGGAGGACCTTCCTTGTTCTTGTTTGGATTGAAGAAGGATGGAAGAAGTTGGGCACACCACACGGCCACTGAGAAGTTCTTAACAGTTCTTTGTCATATTTTTCTGAGGGGAGTTGGGACGTGAGGAGGGAGGCAGTGAGGCAGAGAGAAGAGTTTGGAGAGGATGAGGGCCGAGAGGATGAGGGCCGAGAGGAAGGAACTTGAAGAAGGCCGTGAAGAAGGAAACCAACCACTGCTTGAACTCTTGATGTCTTCTTAATTGGTCTTGTATACCCTTTTCAATTAAGTTTTGTTCTTCTGCTGATTACATTCTTCTATGTATTAATAATTTGTAATCTGGACATGCAAGTTAATTTCATTTTGGAAGTCTTGTCTTTCTTTTGATTTGTTATGAAAAATGCCACGGTTGTTTTAAGTCTACTTTTCTTTTCTTCATTTACTTTTCATGGATGAAACTTTGATTGAATCTTTGTATGATTTTTGTTTGAGTGTTCACGGTTTTCTTTTAAGGATTCAAGGAAGAATTGTTAATGAGTTCTTTTAATAATCTTAAGAATAAAAGGAAGCAAGCAAAAGAAGATAAAAATTGGTAAAGAAATTGATTTGCTTTGGAGTTGTAGTTTCGGTTATCGCAATTCAGTTCCAGTATTAAGTTTTTGATTTTTCTTGTTTGAGAGATATAATTCATTGTTGAAAAGATGCATGTGTGTACGTGTAAAACCTTTTGTTTTGTAAGAAATCCAGTAATTTTTCTTCTAAAATTTCATGAGCATTTAGTTTAATTGGAACCTTTTCTTGCATTTGATTTTGTCTCTTCTTGGTGTTTTGAGAGAAGAATACCGTGGCTGGAATGGTGTGTATGTGGAAAATATAAATTAATTTGGTTTTCATTTCAAAAGATGACAAAAGGTGTTCATAAGGGGAGGAGTACGTAGGAGTGTTATCACTTAATTTCTTTGCAAAATGAATTTGATATGATGGTGGAAGTTCACGGTTTTGGATGTGTAGCTTTCGGTTATCTACTGAAGTTTAATTTTCGTTTTCAATCATGAACCATCAATTTTCGTTTTTACTTTTCCACGGCAAATTTTCTGCTTCTGTTCTTATTGTTTTCAAATCTAATTCTCAATTCTGTTTTCACGTTTTCTGAAAACTGTTTTCATTTCTGTTGAGTTTAAGTTTTCTGGTTTAAGTTTTCTTTTCGAATTCACTATCTGTGTTTTTACTCTTTTGCACGTTTTTATTGTCTCGTACATTTACCGTTCGTGCATTTTATTTTCACTGCTCGATTTTTACTGTTCGTTTTTACGGTCTAAAATTTACTTTTATCATTTTTTTACGTTTACTGTTTGAAATCCATTTTTACCATTTTAAAATTATTTCCGTAATTTAATTTTTCTGCAATAAAAACAACCTTAAAAACCCCCCTTCTTTCGTGTAAAAATCTAAAACTGAACCGCATAAATATTGGTCCTTGAGAGACAACCTAGGAGTCACTTCCTAGTCTATACTGCATTTCTTTTATGCTCAAATTTTGTGAGAGGTGCGACCCTTTCAACACCTCTCTCCCTAGCTAGGCTTCCATTCCTAGCATATCTCCACCCATCCGCATCACATTTCAGCACCCAAATCTCTGCCTCCATTTCACTTCCCAATTCACAAAACACCACCGTTTGAAATTGTGCTTCAGTTTCTCCTTCACCGAACCACTGTTTCATTCCACTTACTTTTCTGTTTTCTCCAGTCATCTTCAACCCATTCCGCTGCATTGCCGAAGCACCTCTTCCATTGTTGGGTGCTTCTATAGTCCAAGTCAGAGGTGAGCTTGGTTGATTTGTTCCTCCACCCGAATCAGTCAATCCGTTCTTCCATCAAGTGGTATCATGAGCTTAGGTCATCCACGCACCAAGAGCTAAGCTATTTCATCCATTTTTATTCCAATTCTGTTTCTGTTTTTGCATTCTGTCCAGTTTTTGTTCCAGCACTGTTTCTATTTTGTTTTGGTTATGTTCTTCTTAATTTGGTGTGTTTAATCATTGTTCGGTGTGCTTCCATTCTGTTACCATGTTTATCCTTTATTTTAAACGGTGAATTTTCTTTGTTTGAGTCATTTCCAGCTTTAATTTTCAATTTCAGTGTTGTCTTGGTCATGTGCAAGTGAATATTGCAGTTTTAATTTCTGTCACTGCTTTGGTATTTTTTTTTTGCTGGTTTAATTCGTTTTGCTTGAGTTCAAGTGCTAGATAAGCCATATATCAACCAATAAAGGCAATGAGAATTTGTTCTAGCCTTGGTGATACAGGTTAAAGCACTAGAAATCCATTTTGATTTCAAATCTGTGTTGAACTCTACTGCAAAATTTCAATTCTGTTTTTAAATCATGAGTCTGTTTTCCAGTTGATTTTATTTTGATTCTAGTGCTTGTAGCAGACCATTACAAGCAATGAAATGCAATTTGCATAGCTTGGTTGCTCACAATTAATAGCATTCCACTGTTTTGGTCTTATTTCAAGCTTTTCACCGTGCTTAAAAATCCTTGGATGTCTAATATGAATTTAATTCATTCTAGCTGATAATTTCCAGCTTGATCTAGTGTATTAAGACTTCCTTGAGTCTTGCATAAATTGGCCATAACAAGGTCTGTTTTTGATTTCTGCTAATTCTGAGCTATTTGATAGCTTGAACAAGTTTAAAATGGTGTTTAAAAGTTCCTAGCAGATTTCAATTAGTAATATCTTGGCCTAAGTGCAGAGTTGTTTCTTAAACCATCATATTTTGAGTTAAATTAGGAAGTGGCAAGGTCAATCTGAGAAGCAATCTGGTTTTAACTCATTTCTGAGTTTGAACATGTTTCAAATCACTAATTAAAGTTGCTGAAGTGATTCATTTCTAGTTTAAGCCACTTCTGTGGAAAGTTGAGTTTCAAACCACCAAAATCAAGCCAAATTTTTCTGGTGCAGTGTTGAAAACTGAATCTGTTTTGATGATTTGATCTTCAAATTTCAATTTGGATTGTAGCAAGAGTTGTATCATTGTTTTAGATTGAAAGTAAATGATCAAAATAAGCCATATCAAGTGTTAAAAAGCTTGCAGAACCGTGCAATCCAGTTTCAAGCAGTTAAAACCCCAAAACACAAAATCTGATTCTCTTTGGGGCATTTCATCAAACAGTTTTGGAAAATATCAAACAGTTTGGTTTCACCTTGATTTCAACCTGCATTTTGGTTTTTCTTGCTTTATTAATCTACTCTAGAGCTTTGTTAGGATCTATTTGCAGTGCCTCCTTTATTAATAGCCTTAATTGCTTGTTTGTCTTTAAATTGAAAATCTGGTTTTGTCCATAATAAGTCAGTTTTGTTCCAGCCTTACTTTCTGATCTCTGGTGCTGTTTAGATGCTTATTGGTGCAGATTTTGTGCTAGGGTGATTTCTCATGCTAGTGGTAGCATCTTGAGGGGTGGAAACTAATATAGCTCTTGATCCAAGTGCCTCCACAACAAGGAAAAATAGCTTCCTGAAACACCATTCTGCAGTGAGAAAAAGAGTGAAAATTTGGCAACTCCACTAGCCAAATTTTGAGACACAAGCCAAACAGTTGAGTGTTGGTGAGATTGAGTGTATATCATCCAAAAGAAATTTGTCAGTGGAGTGAAAATACCCTGAACAGTTCAGAATGTGAGATTTGAGTGGATGCACATGAAGCCAAATAGCCTTGGCCGAGAGAAATACTGCACTATTGTCCAATGCTGAAACAGTCCAGTTTCAGAATCTGATTTGTGTTATGCAATTGGCTTATACAGTTCTGATTTGAGAAACATTTTAAATGATCAAAAGGATTTTGAAACTTGTTGATTGAACTGGTTTTTACAATTGAAGGTGCAGATTTCAGTTTTTAAAAAAATTGTTCAAAACAGTTTTCATCACACCTTGTTTAAACCAATTCAGCTTTCTGATTTTTTGGTGCAGTTTGGTGTTGTCTTCTAGACAATAACCCAGTTTTCATCCAGTTCTGTTTTGACCAGTTTGGTCCTTAAATTCAAGCTGATTCCATCATCAATTTTGGACCAATTGAATAAATTGATTTGCTGAACTGGAACATTAGATATTCTTGCTGGTTTGATATAACAGTGCAGGTTTTCACTTGAAGGGTGTCTTATAGCTTGTGCAGCAGATTTTCAAAAACTGTTTTGGAGAGCTTTGTGAAGACCATTAAAAGTGAGATGAATGTGCTCTAATTGGAGTTTCACGATTGCACAAAAACTAAACAGCAGAATCAATACTCTGCAGTAGCCAACACTGTTCCAGAAGCTTGAAACCTCTTTGAGCAAGGATTGAAGGGCTAAAGCACTAAGAGAGCAACAAAAACAAGTTTCAAATCAGTGCACATATGGAGCAGCAGAGTAGTTTAGCTTGATTCTTTTGAGTTTTGAACTTGTAATATGTTTCCATTATAGTTTTCAGTTTTGTTTGTAAAAGGCCATTTAAGACCAAGTGTTTGGAAGAGTCCTTGGAGCTCTCTCCAATCTTGGCAATTTTCTTTGTTTGCTTTGATAGTAGACGGTGAGTGTGTCTTGTTAGCCAAAGCTACAAGCCTCACCTAGGATTTCCTTTGTTTTATCTTCACGCTCTAGGCTTTTGTTCCATTAGAAGTCTAGGTGTTTTATCTTTCATTTTGATTGTTTGAGTCCATTTTTTTTTAAATTCAATAGTGAATCTTACTTTGAAAATGGTCAAGTAAGTAACCTTAGACATTCTGGCTAGGTAAGACTTGGTATTTAAGCGGCCTTTGGCTCACCTCTCTTAACTGGGAATTGTCTCTAGGTAAAATCTTAAACCTTTTCAAACTAAGAATCCACTTTTGAAATTAAAAAGATGAATGAGGAAATCATGATCACCAAGAGAGAAATAGAAATGAGTGAGCTTAGGAACTTGTTTGCCCAATACATGAAAAATCAAAATGAAGGTGAACAAAAAGAAAGAAGGAAGGATGAAAGGTACAACCAAGCTAGGAAAGATATTCCATTCTTTGGTAGGGACATTAGTGCTTTAACATATTTAGCTTGGGAAAGAAAAATTGATAAAATACATCCTTTTCTTGCTAGAGATAGTGAATCCTTTGCTCTTAACATATATCTTTCTAGATTAAAAGAACATGCAAGTGAGTGGTGGAATCATAGGCAATATAGTGTCAAGAAAGGTAGAAAATCCTCCATTCATGATTGGTATGAACTAAGAGCTTGCATGAGAAGAAATTTTGTTCCTCCTTCAGCCAAGAGAGACCTAGAATTAATGGGACACCTCATTCAAGAGGGAAAAACATTTATGAAAGGTCTAGATGGTTTCTCTAGAAGGGAAATTGAATTTAAAGAAAAACTTGAGAAACTCTTGGATAAGAAAAGAAAGAGAGAGACTAAAAGGAGAGAAGAGGAATTGAGAGAAAAGATAGAAGAAGAAAAGAGAAAGAGAGAAGATGAGAGAAGAGAAAAAGAAAAGAGAGAAAAGGAGCATTTGCTACTGATGGCAAATTCTACTCCTACAATTCAAAGGGAACCAAAAAGGGAAGGTTTCCAATCCTTTAATTCTTCTTCAGTTATCTTTAAGTCTTTGCATGATAACTTCTCTTTTAAACCAATTGCCACACCAATTATCATTATACTACCCTCTTCAAAATATGGCAATTTAAATCATGAGTTATTGTTACCCTTAGGGATACAAGAAACTCAAGATAAAAGAAAAGTGACTTGTGAATTAGGACTTTCAGATTTCTTTAAAACTATAAAACAAAGTCTTTATTGCAAAGTTACTTCCATAAAAAAATTCTTTCTTGGATTGATACTAATTAGAGATATATTTGATGCTTATTGTAGATATATTTTTGATCCAGGAGGAAAGTAACAAACCAAAGTTGTGCTTCTTTATATCTTTCCGATTTGAGGACAAATCATTTTTCAAGAGGGAGGGTATGATGGAAACCCAGTTAGGGCATTCCATTCAAAGGAGTATCAACTTAAGCTAAGGTTAAGAAAGGGAAGTGAAGAAGGATTGTTAAAGACTCTTTCTTAATTTTCTTTATCTAAGTCTTAGTAGGATTATCTTTAATATGTTTATATGTGTTTTGTAGGGTCTAATAAAGCTAGGAGATCATGGATCAACTAGCCAAGAAACTTGATAAATCAAGAAGCAAGGAAACATCAAGAATGAAGAAGCAAGCCAAATCTTCACTTAGAGGAATGTTGGAATCTTCACTTGGATGCATAGTAAGCTGCTTTGGAAGCCCACATGAGTCACATTCCAACCAGCAGCTTGGTTGAAGTTGAAGAAAGCCTAGTGCTCAGCAGATGAGGGTTTGCGCCCAGCGTCAACAAATGCACCAGTTTCCATTCACGTTTCTTCACCAGCTTCTTGTTTGATAGGCCACGTAGCCACTCACGTTTTCTTTCCACTTGCACAGCTGGCCCTTGCATCATAGCTAACGTTAGCTAAATAGGCATGAACCAGGAGCTTTGTTTCTCCTTTAAATAGCTTGCTCCATTGCTTGTAACCTTTACCTTTGATTTGAATGAAGAATTGTTTTCTGTTGATGCTGTCCAGAACTTTCTTCTTATTGAAGGTCACCGAGAGAGAGAGCCTGAGAGTTTCCTCTAGCCTCTCTCCCTAGCTAGGCTTCCATTCCTAGCATATCTCCACCCATCCGCATCACATTTCAGCACCCAAATCTCTGCCTCCATTTCACTTCCCAATTCACAAAACACCACCGTTTGAAATTGTGCTTCAGTTTCTCCTTCACCGAACCACTGTTTCATTCCACTTACTTTTCTGTTTTCTCCAGTCATCTTCAACCCATTCCGCTGCATTGCCGAAGCACCTCTTCCATTGTTGGGTGCTTCTATAGTCCAAGTCAGAGGTGAGCTTGGTTGATTTGTTCCTCCACCCGAATCAGTCAATCCGTTCTTCCATCAGGGCTAGTGTATGAGCTTCAAAACAAAAAAATGGGGAAAGTACAGGCTCAAAAGGGGTTATCAAAGGATCACCGTAAGGTAGGCTTATTTGGCTAGAGGGGCTCAAGAACAAAATTGCCTTTATCACTTCCAAACATGCATATCCATCAAGAACTATCAAAAAGAGTCAAGCCAAGGTATATGTGCAAGCAATCAAGAGTCATATCACACAAAAAAGGTCATCAGATGGCTCAAATCTCACACAGGTAATATGGTCACCATCAATTCAACTCTCAAACATCATGATCATCTTCCAAGCAAAGAAAAGCAAGGAATCCAACAAATCAGAGTATCAATGAAGTGAAGGAAAACTGACAACCTGATCACAATCCAGAATTCACGAAAAGCATGCAAAACAGTACACAAGACACAACAAACTACATAAAAACTGAAACATGAACAAAGAAACAACCTCCCCTAATATACCACACTTAAACGACACAATGTCCTCAATGTGTCACAATCAGCAGATCAAACAATCAGAACAGTCATCAGATATCGACAAAGTGCAATAAAAGTGAGGAGAGAAGGAGAAAAAGAAACTCCCTGAGTCAGATGGGAGGGTAGGTGGGGTGGACCAAAGACGTCTCCTCCACCACTGCATCCAACAAAGAAGGATTGCTGAGGAAAGGCTTCAGTCTATGCCCGTTCACCTTGAAGCTTTTAGCTGTAGATGGACCTTGGATCTCTATTGCACCATAAGGATAAACATTAGTCACAACAAAAGGTCCAGTCCACTTTGATCTCAACTTACTACCCATGAGGCCGAGTCTAGAGTTATACAACAAAACCTGTTGGCCAACCTCGAAGTCCTTTCTAACAATGGAGCTATCATGGAACCTCTTGGTCCTTTCCCATTAGAACTTCGAGTTCTCATAGGCCTCCAATCGAATCTCATCCAATTCATTCAGTTGCAACTTCCTTTCCTCTCCAGCTTGGTCATTGGAGAAGTTGCAAGTCTTCACAGCCCAATATGCCCGATGCTCAATCTCAATTGGTAAATGACATGCCTTTCCAAAGACAACCCGATAGGGAGACATCCCAATGGGTGCTTTGTAGGCAGTCCTGTGGGCCCAAAGAGCATCGTCCAACCTATTACTCCAATCTTTCCTGTTGGGCTGGACAATCTTCTCCAAAATCCTCTTAATCTCCCTGTTGGAGATCTCAGCCTGCCCATTTGTTTGTGGGTGGTAAGGTGTAGAAACTCTGTGCGTCACCCCATATTTCTTGAGCAAAGCTTGCATGGATCTGTTGCAAAAATGGGTTCCCTGATCACTAACAATTGCTCTAGGCACTCCAAACCTGCAAAAGAGGTGAGATCTAACAAAATCTACAACAACCCGAGCATCATTAGTCCTGGTGGCTCTAGCTTCCACCCATTTTGAAACATAATCCACAGCAAGGAGAATATAAGAGAAACCAAAAGAAACAGGAAAAGGACCCATGAAATCTATACCCCATACATCAAACACCTCACAGAACAGCATAGGCTGTTGAGGCATCTCTTGTCTCTGTGAAATTGATCCTCCTGCTCTCTGACAAGGCTCACAAGTGCTGCAAATCCTCTCCGCATCTTTGAAGATGGAAGGCCAATAGAAACCACAATCAAGCACCCTGCGAGCTGTTCTCTGTATCCCTAGATGACCACCAGGTGAGGAGGCATGACAAAACTGCAGGACCGAGTCAATCTCATGGTCCGGAATGCATCTCCTAGTAACCTGGTCACTGACAACTTCCACAGATATGGGTCATCCCAAACATAATACTTAGCATCACTCTTAATTTTAGCAATCTGAGCACGTGATGCTGAGGGAGGAAAAACAGAAGCAACCAAATAATTTACAATGTGTGCAAACCAAGGAGTGGGGTGAGAATAAGAAATCATCAACAAACTCTCATCAGGAAAGTCATTCTGGATGGGCAACACATCAGCTTCATTCCCAGCTCTCTCAATCCGGCTGAGGTGGTCTGCAACCAAATTCTGTGCTCCACTCCGGTCTTTAATCTGCAAGTCAAACTCCTGGAGCAGTAGCATCCACCTGATCAATCTAGGCTTTGACTCAGCCTTTTTCAACAGAAACTTTAGAGCTGCATGGTCAGTATACACAATAACAGGTGATCCAAGCAAATATGACCTAAACTTATCAAGGGCAAAAACAATTGCCAACAACTCTTTTTCAGTGGTGGTATAATTTGCTTGGGCAGCATCCAAAGTGCGTGAAGCATAGTAGACCACTCTCGACAGCTTGTCAATTTTCTGTGTCAAGGCAGCCCCCAATGCATAATTAGACGCATCACACATGAGCTCAAATAGGGCTGTCCAATCCGGTGCCTGAATGATAGGGGTGGTGGTCAAAGCTTCCTTCAGGCAATCAAACGCTTGCTTGCATCTGTCATCAAAAGCAAAGTCAATATCCTTCTGCAGCAGTCTGGACAAGGGGAGCGCCTTCTTGCTGAAATCTTTAATGAAGCGCCTGTAGAAACCTGCATGTCCAAGGAAAGATCGCACCTCTCGCACGCAAGAGGGGTAAGGCAACTGTGAAATCACAGATATCTTAGCCTACCTCTATTCCCTTATCAGAAATGATATGCCCTAGAACCAAACCTTGTTCAACCATGAAGTGACATTTCTCAAAATTGAGAACAAGGTTTGTTTCTATGCATCTTTTCAAAACTTTTTCCAGACTGTCTAAACATGCATCAAAAGAGGATCCATACACAGTAAAATCATCCATAAACACCTCTATGCAACTCTCAAGAAAGTCGCTAAAAATGCTAAGCATGCACCGTTGGAAGGTACCAGGGGCGTTGCATAGACCAAAGGGCATCCTCCTATAGGCAAAAGTGCCAAACGGGCAGGTGAATGTGGTTTTCTCTTGATCCTCAGGCGCAATATTTATTTGAAAGTAACCAGAAAAGTCATCAAGAAAACAATAATGAGATTTACCTGTCAGGCGTTCCAGCATCTGATCAATGAATGGCAGGGGGAAATGATCTTTCCTGGTTGCTTGGTTGAGCCTCCTATAGTCAATGCAGACTCTCCAGCTGTTCTGCACTCTAGCTGGGATAAGCTCATCCCTCTCATTCTTCACCACAGTGAGGCCAGTTTTCTTGGGCACAACATGGATGGGGCTCACCCATTGACTGTCTGAAATAGGGTAGATGATCCCAGCTTGCAAAAGCTTGGTCACCTCCTTCTTGATGACGTCCATGATCACAGGGTTTTGCCTTCTTTGTGGCTGTCTCACTGGCTTTGCCCCATCTTCCAAAAGAATTCTATGCATGCATGTGGATGGGCTAATACCAGGTATGTCAGCCAAACTCCAACCAATGGCCTTCTTGTGCTTCCTCAGCACACCAAGCAACTTCTCCTCTTGAACAGAATCAAGGGAGGTAGAAATGATCACCGGTTTCTTCTCATCATCCTCCAAGTACACGTACTTCAGGTTATCTGGGAGCTGTTTCAACTCAAGAGTGGGTGCATGCAAGTCAGATTCAAGTGTACTTCCTGCAACGTGGTTAATGCATTCTGACTCTAAAGAGTGTACAGGTAAAGGCAAAACACTCATCTCATCACAGTCCAAATCAATGTCCATCACAGATATGTCAACAACATCATCAATATCATGCATAGCATCAATATCCTGGACATCACAATCCTCATTAAAATCCATAACATTATCAACATCATTCTCAAATCTTGACTCGAATCCAGATTCAATGCATGAATGCAAAGAAGATAGAAAAGAATGCTTCTTCTCATGCAAAGAATGAAAGTCGTCAACAACAAATTCATCAATAATGTCATCCAATGCATCGATCCTAAATAAAGAATGGTCCTCAGCTGGAAATTTCATTGCATCAAGGATATTAAAATGAACAACAATATCAGCAAATTCCATAGACAAAGTTCCAGCATACACATCAATCTTAGTTCGGGCAGTTTTCAAGAATGGCCTGCCTAAGATAATGGGAGCGGATCCATGAGAGAATCCCTCCTCCATTTCCAAAACATAAAAGTCAGCAGGAAAAATCAATTCTCCAACCCTAACCAAGACATCCTCTATGAAACCTGTTGGGTGGGTGACGCTCCTATTGGCCAATTGAATGACCACACCCGTGGTTTGCAAAGGACCAAAAGACAAAGATTCATATATAGACAAAGGCATGACATTAACAGAAGTACCCAAATCAAGCATGGCATTCTCAAATTTATTGTTTCCAATCACACAAGGAATGCAAAATATACCTGGGTCCTTGCACTTTTCAGGAATGTGCGGGACCGACTTACCAATAAGCGCAGATACATTCCTTCCCATGCTAATCCTCTCATTGCCCTTCATCTTCCTCTTGTGTGTGCACAGCTCCTTCAAGAATTTGGCATACTTCGGTATCTGCTTGATGGCATCGAGTAGAGGTATGTTCACCTCTACCTTTCTGAAGGTCTCCAGAATTTCCCTATCCACCTCTTCCATCTTTTTGCTAGGAAGTGCCCATGAAGGGAATGGAAGAGGGATAGGTCGGTCAACCAATGGAGAAGGTGCGGCAGCGGTGGTGGTGGAAAAGGGAGAAGATCCACCTGAAGAAGGACCACCGGCTGGAGAAGAAGATCCACCCACCTCAAATGCCCTGCGTGGACCGTCATGGTCGTCCTCTCTAGGACAAGTGGCAGGCATGGGTGTAGGTGTAGAAGCGGGCTCTGAAGGCACAACAATCTGCTTCCCTGATCTGAGGGTTATGACACTCACATTCCTTGGATTCTGCACAGTCTGGGATGGTAACTTATCAGAATTCTGAGACTGCGCCTGGTTTATCTGAGTAGCCATCTGACCCATCTGGTTAGTGAGACTCTGTATGGAAGCTCTAGTCTCCTGCTGAAATTGCATGTTATCTTTCTGAAACTGCAGGTTTTGCATAGTCATCTGTCTCACTAACTCTTCCAATGAAGGTTCAGACGAAGTGGAAGGTTGGGCAGCTGGTTGGGCAGGTGCCTCTTGCTGCTGCTGTTGTTGTTGCCTCTGGTGTTGTTGCATAGGTGGAGGCACATATCTGTTAGGTGCTCCAGCATTCTGGAAAGGTGGCGCCTGCTGCTGATGCGGTGGCGCATTGTTCCATCTAAGATTGGGGTGATTCCTCCACCCTGGGTTGTACCTGTTGCTGGACAAGTCATGATTTTGCTGTTGTGGCTGCCTGTTGTTGTAGATGTTCGTAGCATAAGCCTGAGGCGCATCAGAGGCAGTAGGGTGCTGCAAAGAAGGACATGCATCTGTATAGTGGTCACTAGAAGGACAAATAGCACATAGTCGTGCAACAGATGCAGATGGAGCTGCAGATCTCTGGTTGGTAGTCAACTGTGTCACCAACTTCGCAAGAGAGTCAATCTTGCCTTCCAACTTACTTTCAACAGCTGATAAAGACTGGGCAACAACATCATGTACGCCCCTCACCACAATGGCATCATTCCTGGTGCTAAACTGCTGGGAGTTGGAGGCCATCTTCTCAATCAATTGCCTGGCCTCAGCAGGTGTGGTGTCTCCAAGAGCTCCCCCACTAGCAGCATCCATCATACCCCGATCCATGTTGTTCAAACCCTCATAGAAATACTGGATAAGGAGTTGTTCAGGTATCTGATGGTGGGGACAGCTAGCACAAAGTGTCTTGAATCTCTCCCAATACTCATACAAGTTCTCTCCACCAAGATGCCTAATCCCAGTTATGTCTTTTCTGATAGCTGTGGTCCGGGATGCTGGGAAAAATTTATCCAAGAACAGCCTCTTCAGATCATCCCAGCTAGTGACGGATCTAGGCGCCAAACCATACAACCAATCCTTAGCAACATTTTCCAATGAATGAGGGAATGCTTTCAAGAAGATGTGCTCTTCAGGAACATCATGTGGTTTCATACTGGAACAGACAATGTGGAATTCCTTCAAATGCTTATGAGGACTCTCACCTGCAAGACCATGAAACTTAGGCAACAAATGGATCAGTCCAGTCTTGAGAACAAATGGAACGTCCTCATCAGGATATTGGATGCACAAGCTTTCAATATCGAAATCAGGTGCAGCCATTTCCCTAAAAGTCCTCTCACGAGGTGGAGGTTGTGCCATATTGTTCTCAGTGTGAAAAACAACAGAATCAAAATCAGAATCAAGTGCAGATGCAACAGATGCAGTAGATGAAGTATGCACAAAGTACTCAGCAGTGGGATGCACAGTATCCAATGGAACAGACTCAAAAACAGACTCTAAAGATACATTTCTAGAATGCCTAGCTAACCTATGAAAAGTTCTATCAATCTCAGGATCAAAGGGTGGTATAGGCCCAGGATTTCCCCTAGTCATGCACTAAGTCACAACACCCTAAAATCATGAAACGATAGCACAAAAATTTCGAACACACAAAACAACCTAAGCAAACAAATCACACATACTCAAACATACAAGACAAAACACAACACACACTAACACCACAAAAGACCTAAGACCGAACCGTTGGTCCCCGGCAGCGGCGCCATTTTGTTGAGAGGGTCGCACCTCACACAAAAGTTGATTGCAAAATTAATGTAGTATAAGCTAGGAAGTGACTCCTAGGTCGTCTCTCAAGGACCAAATGTGGTTCGGATCTTAGAACAAACACGTAGTGGGGGGGTTTGAAAGTGTTTGTGAATGCAATTTGACTAAAATTGAAATGAAAATTGAAATTAAACACAACCGGATATAAATGAAAGCATTATAATGGAAACTACAACATATAAATATCCAGACACAATTCAAACCATAAAAAAAAGAAAAGCATTTCAACATATAATATAAAATATTTAAAGGCAAAAGAAATAAAAGAAAATAGAACTCTTCTACCGTGACCCATTCTTCTACCAAAAGAAATTGAAATTGCAAATGCTTCTGAAAATCCTCTTTGGCCGTGACACTACACCATTCTCTAATAATGCTGGATGTGACACACTCAC
>JAHCHA010008907.1:0-10610 GCA_027742795.1 Vigna hirtella
TATAATATTATAGACGTCAGGGCCTTCCAGTACCGGACGTCTAGTCGCATTTATACTACAACGCGAACCTGCGAGGAGTTACGCTCACTGTTCATCGTCTTCCCCGCGATTTCACTCTACGGCATTGCATTTCCAGGTGCGTTTTCTCTGTTTTGGACTGTTTAAATTTACTTTTAATCCGATTAAATTGTTCTGTGATGAAATATCTTTGATTTGAACCGATTAAAAATCATTTTCGGTGCGTTTTGGTGTAGTTTGTTGCGTGTTCTTGGGCGGCATTTTTGACTGTTTTTGGCCTACGTTTTAGGTCGTGCACTCCTTCATTTCCCTCCATTTCATTTGGAATCTGCTTTTCAGGTTAGCTTCTTCGTTGATAATTTTTTTGTACGCATGTTATTGGGTTTTGTGTATGCATGTTTTTGCCTTTAAGGTCTGCATGTGTTATTGGCTTTTGAATATGCATGTATTAGTTGTGTTATTATAATTTTCATGTTAGATTATAAGTATCAAATCATTGAGTGACCCTTAGTTCCCGTTTGAAATTTAACACAAACGATTAATCTTTTAATCGTTTGTGTTAAATTTTGAATTGTCCGATTGGACAGTTTGAGAAAATTAATTTGCAATAACATGTAAGTTGGAGTCTATGGATAAGATTTATAAAATTTCGGTTCAGTATTTGTGTTGTTCTCCGGATGCATATTTGATTGTGGTCATCGTTGACTACTCTCATTTCATGTATTTCTGAGACCAATGCGAAATGCTGCCGAAATCTTATCAAATTTATGATGTAGACTTCTTTGCACGTGTCTTAGCAAATTATGAAAATTAATTTTTTTGAATGGGTAGGGCCTAACCTTATGAGAGTTAAAAACTTAAACTGATGATTTTACGAACATAGAATGGATCGAAGCTGGATGAATGAACGTTGCATCAGTGAAGAATATGATAAGGGTGTTTCAGAGTTCTTGCAATACGTTGAACAAAATGCTAAGTCTGTCAACGAGACATATTTTTGTCCTTGTGTGCGTTGTCTTAATCAAATACGGCAAGACTTAGGCAATGTGCGTGACCATCTATTCATGTTCGGCATCATGAGGACTTATACCGTTTGGACTTGACATGGAGAAGTATTGGACCAACCTACCACGTCACGAGGAACAGATTATGTGGAAAAATGGATGAGTGATCATTTAGAGGACATGATACGTGATGTCGGTGAAGATAATTTTGAAAGAGATAATTTGTATGATTCTCTTATAAATGATTCAGAGCAACTGTTGTTCCCCGGATGCTCGAACTTTACACGTCTGTCTACAACTTTAAAGTTGTTTAGTTTAAAAGCAAGGAATGGATGGACCGATAAAAGTTTCACCGAGTTGTTGGAGTTGTTGAAGGAGATGCTTCCAGAAAATAATACTCTACCTATTCGTAATTACGAGGCAAATTTTTTTTTATGTCCAATGGGTCTTGAATATCAAAAGATACATGATTGTCCTAATGATTGTGTTTTGTACACAAAGGAGTTTGTTTCGCTAAAGTATTGTCCAACATGTGGTTTATCCCGTTTTAAAAAGAAATCTGACAGAAACACTGCTGATGAAGGTAGTGATGGTGCACTTGCTAAGGTGATGTGGTATTTGCCTATAATACCTAGGTTCAAACGTATGTTTTCTGTTAAAGAAGATGCAAAGAACCTTAAATGGCACTTTGACGAAAGAAAGTGCGATAATCTTCTTCGACACCCTGCTGATTCACCCCAATGGAAAAAGATTGATGAAAAATTTCCAGAGTTTGGTGCAGATCCAAGAAACTTAAGACTTGCACTTGCAACTGATGGTATGAATTCTTATGGAAACTTAAGTAGTAAACACAGTTCATGGCCAGTTATGTTGATCATTTACAATCTTTCTCCTATGTTGTGCATGAAGAGAAAATATGTGATCTTGTCCACGATGATATCGGGTCCTAGATAACCTGGAAATGACATTGATGTTTACTTAAATCCTTTAATTGATGATTTGAAATTGTTGTGGGAAGAAGGGGTCAACGTGTTTGATTCACATGTTCAGGAACAATTCCGTTTGCGTGCAATGTTGTTTTGCACTATAAATGATTTCCCAGCGTATGGAAACCTGAGCGGTTATAGTGTTAAAGGTCATTTTGCATGTCCCATATATGAAGAAAACACTAGTTACCTTCAATTGAAGCATGGACAGAAGACGGTATATACAAGACATCGAAAATTCCTTCCTCGTAATCACCCTTATCGTAGATTGAAAAAAGCATTTAATGGAAGTGCTAAGGATGAGGTTGTGTGCAGACCCCGGAATGGTGAAGAGGTGTCCAACGAAGTCAAAAACATTGACATTGTGTTTGGAAAACATCATAAAAGTACCCTTGCAAAAAACATTTGGAAGAAACGATCAATATTTTTTAAGCTTCCATATTGGTGTCAACTTGATGTTAGACATTGTATTGATGTGATGCACATTGAAAAAAATGTTTGTGACAGTGTCATCGGAACTTTATTAAATGTCAAAGGGAAGAGCAAAGACGGAATAAAAGCACGACAAGATTTGGCTGACATGGGAATCCGATTTGAGTTACATCCACAGATAATAGGAAGACGCACCTATCTGCCCCCAGCCTATAACACACTTTCTAAAAAAGAAAAACAAAGTTTTTGTAACTGTTTAAGAAGTGTGAAGGTTCCACAAGGTTATTCTTCAAATATTAGTAACCTTGTTTCTATGCAAGACTTAAAGTTAGTTGGTTTAAAGTCTCACGATTGTCATGTATTGATGCAACAATTGTTACCTGTTGTTATTCGAGGCATATTACCTCCTTCTGTTAGGGGTATTCTGACACGCCTGAGTTTGTTCTTTAATGTCATTTGCAAGAAAGTTGTTGACCCTCGA
Organism: Vigna hirtella; assembly: GCA_027742795.1. Classification (NCBI taxonomy): domain Eukaryota; kingdom Viridiplantae; phylum Streptophyta; class Magnoliopsida; order Fabales; family Fabaceae; genus Vigna; species Vigna hirtella. The sequence continues at coordinate 2,922 of JAHCHA010008907.1, forward strand.
GGTTTAGATGAATTGGAAAATGAAGGAATAAGACTACTATGTCAATTGGAGATGTATTTTCCACCTTCTTTTTTTGATATCATGGTACATTTGATTGTTCATCTAGTCAGAGAAATTCGAATATGTGGGCCGGTCTTCTTAAGGTGGATGTACCCAGTTGAAAGATACATGAAGATCTTAAAGGGATATGCCAAGAATCAGTATAGATCAGAAGCTTCAATCATAGAGCGATACATTGCAGAGGAAGCCATTGAATTTTGTTCAAGTTATATGCCATCTTGTGAACCAGTGGGTCTTCCCAAGAGCAGACATGAAGGAAAATGTGAAGGTAAGGGTGTTTGAGGTGTGAGAATTCAAAGTGTTAGCAGAAAAGAAGTTGACCAAGCTCATTTGTACATCTTAAACAACATTGTTGATGTGATTCCTTACATTTCTGACCACGTTAATGAAATAAAGGCAGCAAACCCAAGAATGAGTGAAAAATGGCATCTTAGTGAACATGTGAAAACCTTCTTACAATGGTTTAAGAAAAAGATTTATGCGACTCCACATGTTTCTGAAAGTTTATTGAGGTTATCTCGTGGACCGAACGCAGATGTCATTACATATGGTGGGTACTATATAAACAATATTTCTTTTCAGACAAAGGTAAAAGATGACAAAAGTAGAGTTCAAAATAGTGGCGTCACACTACAAGCTGAGGCTATCCACTTTGCTAGTTCTAAAGACAAAAATCCAATCACAGCATCCATGAGTTATTTTGGAATAATACAAGAAATATGGGAAGTTGATTATGTCACTTTTAGAGTCCCAGTTTTCAAGTGTAAATAGGTTGATATAAATTCTGGTGTCATGACAGATGACTTTAGTTTCACATTGGTAGACTTGAACAAGATGAATTACACTGATGAACCATTTATCATGGCTAGTCAAGCAAGACAAATATTTTACGTAAATGATCCAGCGAATAAAAAATGGTCAGTGGTTTTAGAAGGAAAAAACATGCATGGACATGATGATGACGATTCTCTTGATATACTTGAGACAACATCTGTTGCATCTAGACCCATTGAAGACCCAGTTGATGACATTGCCGATGTCATCCAGACAATTCGTAGTGATCACAATGAAGGGATTTGGAAGAAAACAATATCTTAATAGGTTGTGATATTTTTTGTATTGACTTTATATTTATGTTCATCAAAATTGAATTATTACTAACCTTGTATAATTTTTCAGGTATGTCGGCCTCAGACTCAGGATCGGGATAGACCAGATGTGGTCGAGGCGTCACACGATTGGCAGATGTGACAGTCGGACGCGTTGATGGGCAGAGGAGACATGTTGACATTGACCCCAGATCAGGTCAGATATCAGGGCCAAATGGTGATAGGTTTAGGAGTTATCTGGGTAAGTTAGCAAAAAGCCATGTCTCTATCCTTCATGCAACTTGGGATGACGTCCCAGAGGTCGACAAGAACCTCTTATGGCAAGATATTCAGGTATGTTTACTTACAACACTGTTGATATACTTATTTCTTTCATCTTTTCAAATCAATAACATGTGTTTTGTTTTAAACAACAACATTATGATATTCCAAACACGATACAAATTAGAAAGAAAGTGTTATCGCATATAGCGATAAGATGGAGGGATTTCAAGACAAGGCTGACACGATTATATGTCTTTGGAGACAGACAAGATCAAAATCCATGTCAGCAGTATACCTTCACAGAGGAGGACTGGATACAGTTTCGTGCATCTAGAGAGTCTGAGGAATGGAAGGTTTGTTTCTTAACATCTGAAAAGTCTTTCATTGAGTTCTTATGATTTTACACTTATTTATATACATGGTTTCACAGGGTAAAAGGTTAGCCGCCCAAGAAAGACAACGGCTAAACGATGCACCACACTTGTTAACACGAGGTGGTTATGCAAAACTGAAAAAAAAACTTAAAAAGTCTAGAGCAGATGCCTTGGGACTTGAGTCGCCGAACCTAGCACCTGCACCTGCTAGGTACGAGCTGTGGAAGGCTGCTCGGACTAAATCTGATGGGAACATGACATCTTCCTCAGCAGCCTTGATCTCATAAAGAATTGTAAGTTCAAATTCTAAACATTGTTTGATTGTGTATCTATCACAACATGTCTTCTAAGTATCTTCGTTTCTTTATGTGCAGGATGAGTTGGTTGAGTAGCAGACTCAGGGAACATTTGTTGGCCAAGGTAGGGACGACATTCTAACAACGACCATTGGAAAGCCCGAGCACCCAGGACGTGTACGTGGAGTTCCTGGGGCGATTGGTCTTCGTGACTACTTTGGCCCCACACAGAAAACCACTTAATCAATGAGTCAGGAGGCATTGAGGCAGATGGATCTTCAGTGGGAGGAAAGACTCAACCAAAGCATGAGATCAATGGAGCAACGATTCATGGAGCAACTACAAGAACAAAAAGAAATACAAAGAACGCTTGAAGAGAAGCTGCATTCCATGACGCAGGGCAACACGGGGACCGGTGAAACTCCCACACCACCTCGTGTCAGCACTAGAGGATCATGCTCTGCTGTAGAACCTACTCAGTACAGCGGTCAATATGAGCTGTTGGTTGATGGGGATCCCCACGCATTGTGGCTGTCGGACGAGTGCTTGAGGGAGGGCTCACTATTCATGGTGTTCCCATAATACCCCACTACGTGCGTGTGACGATTGACGAGATTCGGGATCCCTAGGCTCAGGTGCCTGTACCCACTCTAGAAATTAATTTTGTGGGGGAGGCCATAGGCTCATTTATAGCATGGCCTCGAGCATTGATCATGTCACACATCGCTACTCCACAAGTATAATGTCTTTGTTATTAGTATTTCTATGTTAAGTTTAAAAATATTTGTTGATAACTCTTTGATGAAATTCTTATCTTCAGTTCACAAGTCCTCAGAAGCAGCCGATTCATGATAAAGTCATACATGAAGATGATGACATGGCTGAAGCGAAGGATGATCCTCTATCAAAGCTAATGACAAGATTACCCAGGTTGAAGAGAGCACCATTAGAACTATACTGGGATTTGAGAGTATTTGGTCTGCCCCCCCATGTGCCAGTATATATCACATTGCATGATGCATTGGAGGTGATTGGGGGAGACAGGATGTTGAATATTTCCATCATTCAACTGTGGTGCATGTAAGATAGTTAATTTTGTCTTCCATATTTCTTTTTGTTTGATTCTTATAGTTTCTAACAACTTAACTTTTTTGTTTTAGGTACATGGACACAATCGTTGTAGACCAAGGTCGGTCTTCCATGTATGGATTTGTTGAACCTCAGACCATTCAACCTTCTGGTAACACACTTGAAAACAGACAACATTATTTGCAAACATGGATGGATGAGTCAAAAAGAGACGTATACCTTGTGCCATACATTGATGGGTAGGTGTTGTTATATGTAAAAGTTCATTATTAAAGTTTCCTTAATTACTTAGTTAAATAACTATTTGTCCTTCGTGATAGGTCGCACTGGCAGCTGATGGTCATCATTCCCAAACAATGTAAAATTATATGGTTTTGTTCGTTGCACAGGAAGATGAAAAATGACTTGAGAACCATGCTTCAAGGGTAAGTGTTTCTCCAAAAATGACTTTGAATTTGATGTTCACCTTAAACTTTTATGATAAATATAGTTATGATAATTTTACTTTGTGTTTTCAATCTGTACAGAGTTATTGGTAAATCTCGAGGTCAACTAGTTCAAATTTTATATCCAAAGGTTGTAAGTCATTTATAGTTCTAATTCATTTTCTATGTTATTGAATGATCTAAATTCTTGACTATTTAGTTTGTCATTTTAGTGTAACCAGCAGCAGGATTCATGGGAATGTGGCTTCTATGTCACGTGTTGGATTAAGACCATCATTCGAGCTGTCATTACAAATGACTGGAATGAGGTAATGATGCATACCTTGAATACATTACAAATCAAATTCATCTTTAAACATATATGAAACCATAATGAATCTTTCTTCAATTTTGCAGCACTTCAAGAGTACATCTCCTATACCAGAGGACACGATTAGGCAGATAAGGCAGGAGTGGACAATTTATCTTCTGCAAAGATGGAGTTAGGAACAATTTTAGTTGTTGTTGAACATTGCTTAATTTTAGTTTAAGTTTATATATTGATAGTTTTGGTGTTGGATTATTTTGTACATTAAGTAGAACTTTCTTTATATGAAACGCATATATACTATACTATTGTTCTGGAACAATTTTCTGCTTTTCAGGTGTGGTTTTAATGCAAAAATAAATTAATTTTTTAAAAAAAAAAGCCAGTAGACGTCGGTTAGTGCATTGACGGACGTCTATAGACGTCTGGCAGTGCACAAACGGACGTCCAAACCCCCCTAATCCCTAAACAACCCGTTCAGGCATATAGACGTCCGGGGTGGCTTCAACGAACGTCTATATAGACGTCCGGCCTGACACAACGGACGTCTGATTAACGTCACCCACAAAGACGTCGGGTACAGGTTGAACGTCAAAAAACCAAAAAAACAAACGTCTAAAGCTCTTTCTGCACTAGTGATTTATGTTTGTCTGAAGTTATTTAGAAGTAGTAAGGAAAAGAGATGATTTACAGGATTGATGATTTTTTTCATCTTCTCAATGCAATTGAAAGTATTTATCGTGAAAATTTATTCTTATTCCTGTAAAAACATGCATGAAAACTCTTGATAACACGTGAAAAAATATACACTATCATATGATTGAATTGATTCCAAGAATGATGGAATTGATTCCAAGAAAAAAGAGAATCGATTCCAGAAAAAACTTATATTAGTTTTAATAATAATAATAAAGTAAAAAAATAATATTATTAAATAATAATAATTATTATAAAGTTACTTACTTTATCTAGTTTCTCTACTAATATTCCTTACCTCCAGTATCTTCTGTTTTCTCTACGTAAAGTCTTGAAGTAGATTCTTTGTTCCTTCTTAACCTCCTCTAAATTATTGATTCATGCACTCATAATTTTTTTTTATCGTTTCTCCATCAATAAAGTATTTCTATAATATGGTTCAAACCTCCTTGACTGAGGATTACTCTTAAAGTTTTGTCAAAAATGTTTTCATGCTCTGATATATAAAAAACTGTGAATTGCTATATTTTCTCGTTACGTATTTATAGGCAACACTTTAGACATTGCCCACTTCCTTTGATAAACGGCTTTTGCTTCCTGCATCCCACAATTTCTTTGAACACCCCCTCATATTCAAAATAACTATTTTATTCTCTTTAAAAGTGATTTCCGAAATTTTCAGAAAACAATTTCCAAAATGTAATTTTCATAACGTATTAAACATATTCTAGAATTATTTTTCGAAATGAGATTTTTAAAACAAATTTTATCAAATACATTTCTTCTGAAATAAATTTTCCTAAATACTCCTATAAAAATATGTTTCGGATTTTCTTTTTTGGAGCACATAAAATATTTTCGGGAAAGAATATTTTGGGACAAGTTTTTTTTTTTTTTTTTCCTTTATTCCTCTTTTCTTGGGTAATGATGGAAGCGGTAATAATGATCGTAACGGTGTCGACCCTGATAGATGTGAAGGGTGTTTAAATCTTTTCCGTATAAATTCAAATATTTATTTCTCTAATCCAGAAATCTTCCATAGCCCATTTCCACTTTCTTTGATTATTTTCTTTTCAGGGATTTATTCAATTGGGAAAAAGAAACTCGTTTTCGAAAATACTTATCTGATTTAATCTCCACATGACATCTTATATAGTTTAATAATTTTTTACTAAAACGATGATTGAGTCAATGACCCATTACGTATGTTATTTTAAACAAAATAAAAGTAAACCAAATTAACTATTTATGACATTTTATGAATTACACCATCGTTTTATATATTTCTTTAATATTTAGAGTAAGTGTATACACAATTATATTTTCAAATAATTAAGAAGATCAACGTATTGTGATGAAAAAGATAAATATTATCACTGTCTCACTTCTTCATTTTGAAAAAAACCCTCTCTTTGGCATCTCAGTTTCCAAGCACAACTACATCTCTCATTTGCATCTCATTTCACTCCAGCGACACACAGTACAGTTGGTCTTTTTCGTCTTCTTCCACTGCTTCCTCACACTCCAGGCACACACTGACACCACACCAACACTGCTTCCAGGGTACACAGACAGCACAACACCACAGTTCTCGCTTCTTCTCGTTGGTGGCCAAAGGTTATGGGACTTGGTAGTGGGTGGTTTTAGAAATCAAAATGGAGAGTTAAGTGACGACAGTGTTGGAAACAGGAGCATTTATTTGGAAGTGCATTTGATATATGCATTTCTTTTAACCTGCAGCAAACATTAATAGCAAGATGGAAAGAAGACAAGAAAAACAAAATATAAACGAATCGGATCTCCATATCCGATCGTTCTTCAGTCGGCAATTGACATTCGACCACGGATTTTTATATCTGATTCCAATCTTCACAATTATAATTTTTCTTAAATATTTATATTAAATCTTAAAAATTTATAAAAATTATTTTTTAACAATTATATATTATCTAATTAAATTATAAATTCATAAAAAATATTTCTAATTTTAAATATAATTATAAACTAATAAAATAAATATATAAGTAATGAATAAAACTTTTATGTAAAATATTAAACATAAATCGGATCGGATATAGACATCCGAGATCCGAGGATAAAAGCATCGGATATCCATAACAGATACACTTATAATCGGATTTTCATAAGCACATGTTCGATTTTATTTATTCTAAATTAGTTTTATTAATTTTAATAAATTCATGCATTTAAATTTATATCAATTAAAAGTTATATAATTATGTTATAAACTCTTATATAAATTTAAAAATAATTATAAACTAATATAACAATAATTAATTTGTAAGAAATATAATTTTAACATTAAAGAGATAATCAGATGTGCAATTCAAATGGGTGGTGTAGGGTTTCTTAATACATGAAAGGAGGTGCAGGGTGGGTCAGAGGTGTAGTCAATGCTGGAGAGAGAAAAACTAATAAAAATAAAATTAATAAATAATCACTTAATTAATTAAGGGTATTTTTGGAAATTGAAGGTGTAAGATGAGATGGTTGGATGTCCAGATGGAACACTCAAAAAAAAGAGTGTTTCATTCTACACCTCCAAGATATCATCCTACACCTTTAAAAATTTCACTTTTAACCTTCTGACGTCTCATCATGCACCTCCAACTTTTTCAAAATTTTATTTTTAACTTTAATAAATATTTTCCATTTTCTTTTCTTTTTTATTAAAAACAATCTTCACTATCTTAATAATAATTTAATTTAATTTAAAATTTAAATATTATTTAAAATAATTTTGTATTTTAATAATTATTAAAATATAATTTATATTATAATAATAGATATATTAAAAACATAAAAATAAAATAAAAATAATAATAATAATAAATAATAATAATAAATTTGATTTAATATATTCAAATATATTAAATTGTAATAAAATATTAAAATAAATTAAATAATTATTAAATTTTAAATAAAAATGAAAATTTTTAAAAACTTATTTATATATTAAAATCTGTAAAATATGTTAATACTTTTGCTTTTTATTTAAAATTTAATAAATATTAAACTTAAATAAAA
>JAHCHA010008924.1:0-11808 GCA_027742795.1 Vigna hirtella
TTTTTTTTTTTATCATTTCAATCACCGAAAGATGTTTTGGTGTTTTGCTATTTCAATCACTGAAAGTTTCTTTGTCCATTTGTTTTCTTTTTCTTTTCTTTTCTTTTCTTTTCTTTTTTTTTAAACAAAAAGGTAGAAAAGAGTTTGAACCTGTAACACCCCGATTTAGGCGTTACAATTTATTTTCCACAAAAATACATATATAATTTTTCTTTAACAATTTTCAACACCAACAAAATATTAAGTGCTTTATTACAACACAAGTCTTCTAAAATAAAATTTCACACAGTTCATAAACTTCTGAAATTTAAAATTCCACACAGTTTGAAATTTCAAACATATTTATTTTGAAATTCCCCATGTCTCTTTTTCCCCACAGATCTCTCATCTTCTAAGCAAGTCCAGAACCATCTGCTAATTCATCTGAAATAGTTTCTGCTCCCGTATAATATCACACATTATACGATCATTGCATTCACATACACAAACACAAACAATAGGGTGAGCTAATCGATTCAAGAAATATACATCATCCACAATCTTACTAACATCACAAGTGTGGCAATCAGTCCAATACATGCATCTCAAACATACTCAAAAAAACAACTATTACACTGATACTTTATAATATTTCTCCAGTCAAAATCATCAGTCGATTTACTAGAGTTAATACAACATATTATTAATTTGCCTACTTACCAAAGCATAGCAGTCAACAATCCTTCTGTCTACTTACCAAAGTAGTATAACCATGATATGCTGATTACTTACCAAAGTAATCTAACAAGGTGATTTTTATTATCTACTTACCAAAGTAGTACAACAAAGTGATATTGTCTACTTACCAAAGTAGCACAATAAGGTGATATCGTCTACTTACCAAAGTAGCACAACATGGTAATATTGTCTACTTACCAAAGTAGTACAATGAGGTGATATTGTCTACTTAACAAAGTAGCACAATAAGGTGATATTGTCTACTTACCAAAGTAGCACAACAAGGTAATATTCAGCCTACTTACCAAAGTAGTACGGTTTATATTAAATTCACCTCTCATTTTCCCACCTACTTACCAAAGTAGTGTCCGGCTTCAAACCTTTCCCCTCTCGACTTACCAAAGTCGTAGGAAAATAAATAAAAATTCAGATTTACAATTATGGCAATAATGCCTATACTACCCATCCAAATTTACCATCAACTTATTTACAATTCATGATTTAACTCAAATAATTATTACAACTCAGAATGTTCAATATAATTAAATTTATAATATAGAATATTTTATATTACTCATCCTCCAATCTCCAAAATACAACTACACATACAATTTAAGAATATAGTTATCCAAGTTTTTACCCAATACAAATAAATTTACTATTTCGTGAAAAGATTATTCTTCACTCATATCATTAATTACAGATCTGAACCAATCAAACTAATAACCAGCATGTTTAACTCATATGGTAAAATTTTCAGTCCAATCCAACGGTTAATGAGGCGGAAATCATAATTTTTGTATAAATGATCCAAAAACATAAATTAAGCAATATTAAGATCCCTGAGAAGATACGAAATTAATATCTCTAAATCTGTAACTCCGATTTAAAATCTGAACGGTCCAAGTATGTCACTATCTTTTAGGAACAATATATTAAAATTTCAGGGTAATCTAACAGTTAACTAGGTAGATATGGAGGTTTTACGGAGGTAACTCAGAGACAGAAATTTAAGTGGTTCACGGTTAAACTCAAAATGCGGAATGATTTCCTCTAAGCACAGACATCTAATTCCAAATCTGAACGGTCAAGATCACTTAATATGTCTTATGAACTACATACTAAAGTTTGGGCTCAATCTAACGGTAGATGAAATATATATGAAATTTTTACCATGATAGCTTAAGAACAGCAATACAGTGTTCATCCGATTGTTTCAAACTTTCGAAATTTCTTTCTCTAAACATAGACCTTCAATTACAGATCCGATCGGTCAAATTGTATTAATATGTCTTAGGAATCATATATCAAATTTTGAGGTTGATCTAACAGTCAAATAGGTCAAAATCTATATTTTTACCGAGACAACTTAGTAACAGAACTACAGGGGTAACTAATTTACTCAAACTTGCAGGATTTATTTCTCCAATTACATTCTTCTATTTTCAAATCCGAACGGTCAAAGTTTAGTAATAGGTCTTAGGATTCACATATTAAAATTTTAGCTAAATCCAACGGTAAAAACAATTAATAGAAATTTTTCACCACAGTAACTCGAAAATAAGAAATTATAATCATGAAACCCAAATTTTACACAAGTCAATAGATAACTACCATTACCAAATTTTAACACATTCATACTCATATTCATGATCATAACAAGAAAGGATTAGCTCCCCTACCTCTTCTCCTTGCAAGAAATTCCTCACTCTTGATACTTCTAGACCACCACCCTTGCTTGCTCTCCTTCTCAAATGTAAAAGTATTTTGTAACTTAAATCTTATTTCTCTTGCCCTCTCTTCTGGCCATATAGATGCTATATAAGGAGAAATAAATTCTCTTTGGCAGCTAGCTTAGCAATCATTCCATAAGAAAATAATGGAAAATGAAGGGTCCCATGTAAGAAATTTTTGCACCCATGATTGAAAGTCTTGCACTCATGTTTCACGGAAAGCCAATTTCCATAATTCAAGTTTTGTCTTCTTCTTCTTTTCACATTATTATTATTTTATTTTATTTATGACCCTCCTTTGACCAAACATGGACCACACAATTTGCATTAAATTTAAATAACTAATACAAGACAATCAAGCTAAACAAAATGGTGGACAAAATACAAATAACAGTCTTTATCTTACCTATGAATGCACACCATAATTAATTATTCAAAACCACAACATTCATAAAATTATTTTGACTTTTATATGGGTCTTACAGAACCCATGTTCTTGAAATCACCACAATTTTCTAGGATTTAAGCTACCAAAATTTCTTATTTAGCTTTCCACATTTTGTTTTTACATAAATTTATTAATTATATTTTTCATTCATAAAGAAAAATTTATTACTACTAGTAATAAAATTGTTACTATTAAGGTAAATATTTTTCATATGTCATACATTGTGTATCTATATAGGTTGTCATGTTTGTAATGGTCGAATTATCTTTTACCAATTACACGAAAACATAAAAGAAGAGTATAATATTTTTATCATACTTTTAATGAAATTAGTAAAGTTTAGTATTATTTTATATCAATGATAATATCTTTTTATATTAACTACAAAAGTTATATATTTTTTAATATAAAATAAAGTAGACACAATAATACACCAATCATTTCACATATTTAATAGAAAATTTAAAGGAAATATATTCAATGGAAAATATAAAACATTTAAGTACTCAACAAATAAATATTAATAATTTAAAATACTTAAAACTTAAAATTTAATTAAATCTAATTAAATTTCAATATTATAAATTTACCTATACAAATATATAACTTCATATTCGTTCAAACTCTTGATTATATAATGTTATTTTAGAGAAATAACCTATAAAGTGAAAAATTAAACACACCCTTACAGTAATCATGTCATTAAATTAAAAAAGAAATAATAATGACCTGATTCAAAAATATTTTGAATATTTTATAGACAAAAAAATTATAATAAAAACTCAGTTAAAAATATTCATATTTGTGAGAAACTTAAAACTTAATTAAGCTTTATTATTATTTTATTATTATTATTATAAAATATTGACTTACATATGATCACTGACTTTTGTGCAAGCAAAAGAACACCAAAATTAAGTGGAAGGTTTTACTATTTTGGAGAACTGAAATGATATTTTATTGGAGAATTTTTACCTAAATTCATTAACAAATTTAATGTGTGAAAATCACCAAAAAAATCCATACGATTTTATTTATGTCCACACATATTTTCTGTTCAATAATTTAAGGAGTTGTCTAATATGATGACTTTATATAGCTTTCAAGGCGACAAATGAAGAGCCGATGAAAAATGAATAGGTTCGATGGCACTATAATCAGCATCGATTGAAGTCAATAATAAATAATTTTGACGATACAAGTCGAGAAAGTGGCAAGACAAAAAGAAAAAGCTAGAGAATGATATGATACGATTTAACTTGCACGGGACACATCTTCCCAAACACCTATATCACCCCTTGTCAATCAAGGCTCCCCACTCAAGAGAATTACAATAAGGCAAGTAAATGCTATATTTCATCATCAAATATATTGAATCAAAGTGTTAATAATAATCCATCTCCATTAAGATATTTTTGTTGAACTCAAAATACGGCAAGGCCATTCTTAGATGAAACAATCTTTGCAATGAAGAAAACTAAATGACAATTAGACCGCAAAAAAAAATCTCAAATCAGTGTACGTCTGTTTCACTTCTCCAAATGTACACCACAATCAGGAAGCCAATTACAATTGACTTGTGATTAATCCATCACAGGAAGTAAAATAAAACACCTAAGAAAAAATCATGCTAACATCATATAAGCGAGCCTTTTTTCCTCAAAGGAATAATCAATCTCTTGAATCAAGTCATTTCCATAAGGAACTACTGTGTTTGTGAGAGTTGGATTCAAGTTTATATTCTTTATAATTGATGAAGGAACTGGAGTCATAGCCATACTCATTGGAATTGATACTGTGGATGGTGTAGCTGGGAAAGGAATGGGCATTGTCTTTGGAGTTCTATTCTCTTCATCTACCAAAGTAGTAGCTGTCTTGGAGGGAGTAGTGAATGGTACATTGTTAAGCGACAGTGTTCTCTGCAACTTCTCACCCGGTTTATGTTCATCTGTAGCATTTGCCACATTAGCTTTTGAAGCTACATTGTTAGAAGAGATAGGAGAAAAAGGTTGTCGTGTCAGAGGAGATTCTATGATTTGAGTCCCAGCACCAAATGAGTGTTTTTTAACAGGAACGCCAGCAATATCCAGCCCTCTTCTAGCTGCTCAAACACAGGGAAAGAAACAAGTAGTTCTAAACAAGCTCATGAATTACAAATGAATATAGATAGTAATACATCATGTAGAATGTTTGTGCAACTTAGTATGAAAGACAAAACATAAAGGGAATGAGAAGTGCCGTATAAGACAGGAATAAATCAATAAATCAAGGGAAAATCTACTGGCTGTGATGTGTTCAGACTTCCATTTTTTAATATCAAACAAGTAAAAAACTAAGTGTACTGAATCCGATGGAGCTTTTTTCTACTAAAACAGAGGAATAAATGGGCCGACAATATCGAGCCTGGCTTTTGGGGACAAGTTGAATAAAAGTTTGATACCAGTTATGTTTCTTAGTTGAGATTAATGAAAGCACCTGCTGATAAACCTGAAATGCCATCATCCAGGTAACTTAAATGCTCAATTTGGTGCCCTTTGTCAGTCTTTCTCATGGCACGAGTAGCTTTTGAATCAGGCTTTGGAGTTTGAAGCATTGCTCCCCCAAGCGAGACTCTCCTACTAGTTGCTCCTCCTGTTGACATCCTAGACCCCTTTTTTACACTCTGGGGCTTGGAAGGGCTTGGTTTTGACCCATATAGTGCCTCCTGTTCCGCTATCATTTGTCCCTGTAGTTTCTTCAAATCCTGAAACAAAAAAATAGCATTTTAACAAGTTTTGTTAAATTATATGAAACATCTATTTCTCGAATGATATACAAAGTAAAAAAAAAAGATGTTGCTCAGGGTTTCAAAACACAGAGAGCTAGGGGAAATATTAAAGGTTTTGAGTTGAAAATCTATCTGGAATGCAATTAGAAGACATTACCCGCTGCCTACGGCGTTCTTGCTCTTTCTGTTGGCGTAATATAGTGTATTCTTCAAGCATAGAGAGTAGACGAATCTGGAAACCACAAAACAGAAGGACATTTTGAAGCAGATTTGCTTGAACAACCAACCAAAAAGAAACTAGTATTTAATTCACTCCTCACCGCCCGCAATGCATCTAAATAACTACTAAGAACTAGCTTCTTGAACAGAGCACTTACACCATCATATGTGAATTCAATGCCTTTTTCCTTCTCCCATGCAATAGTTCTGGAAGTCAGACCATCCACCATTGCTACACGCAAAAAAGAGAGGCCATTTTGAAATTATACACAAACACAGAGGCAGGAAAAAGAAGTTTCATCCAACAAACAGAATCAAATGGCACGGCAGAGAAATGAAGTTGAAAGACCAATATAGTTTAGCTTGAAGAAAACAATATCAAACCAAACAAATAACTAAACTGGCGCTCATTACTCCATAATTGCTTATGGAACTTCACATCCAAATTGGCACCTTTGATGACGCTCCATGAAAACTTTGGTCTGACTCACAACACTACAATTTAATACATAATCCACTATAATATTATGCTAGTTCGTGATTCAGTTTGATGTTGCATAAATTAAGCCATGACATAACAAATAAGAAAATCATGACAAATATGGTAATTATTGTGTACCTGGAATTTTGTTGACCAAGGCACGAGCTTTCTCAGCTCGCTTGAGAGTAAGATGAGCACCTCTCCCAGCATTGTATCGATTATCATCCTGGAGGATAAACAAAACAAAATACATAGTTAAATTTTCAAATGTAGCTATGGTTAAAAAGTGGGTCAAAATTGGCAATGTTGAAGCACGTTACAAATTACTAACCCTGTTGTACTCCTCAAGCCAAGACTCTTCATCGCATGCTGCCAACCATTTCTCAACCCTTTCAAGTATCTCTTTTCTGCTAAAAGCTTCTTCTTTGACGTGGGCAACCTGAAGTTCAATTTGTTCAAGCACACAAGCAGGGTCCACAGAACCTGCATAAAAAAGGAAGAGGCATACTTTTAAGTTCGCAGAGAAAATAATTGCAGTGAACTTGGTAGAAAGTAGAAAGTTACCAGATTCTATGGCTTCAACAGCATATTCCACTGCATTATCTATTTCTGGAATCAAATGAGTCTTTCGACAAATCTCCTCCAGCTCTGTTCTCTTTTTTAATACAAGCTCTTTCATCTTGCTTGATTTCAACTTTTCTAACCTAGCTACTTCCGCCTCAACCTGGATGACATTATTACTTTTCCATGAATTTTGAACCATAAAAATCAAGAAATATAATCCTATTACCCTCAAGCTACTTGTAACTCACCAAATTGATGAACTCCACAGACAAGGTGTTTGGTTCAGTTACTTCATGTTCTGAAGCGGCTATATTACATGTAACATTTTGAAACATCTGTTGCTCTTCAACAGGGGTATCCATTAAGTTCCAGAGCTCCAACATTGAAGTAGCAAGATCTTGGAGCTACGAAACCCTAAGTTATTACAAATATAACCAGAGGGGAAAACAACAAAATTCACAAAATACTAAATAAAAATTGGCAATTAATTTCTAACTCAATCTTTACCTTCTGCATTCTCTGCAATTTAACCTCCCGCAGTTCTTCTATAGCAACCGCTAATTGTTGAATGGTGTCATTACTTACACTCTTAGATCCTTCTGATTCCAATAAACTAGGATGAATTCCATTAATTGTCTGCTTGAAGTCCAAACCAAGCACTGAACATAGAGAATTTAATGTATACAGGTACTCCTGGACTTGCTTTAAGCGACTACTCTGCATGCGTATAAGATACGAGCACGATTACACATAGCCAAAAGGAAGGATGAAAAGGTGATGATATGAGTTGAGTCAAAGAAACAGTTCAAAATAACTTAAGTATAAGCAGATAATTGACCTTCTCAATCTGAAGTGCATGTAACTGCCTATGCAATTCTTCAAGTTTTCTCACGGATAAATCAGTTTCATCTATGACAGCGGAAATATACTCTCTAGGACCATGTATTTCAATTGAAATGCTCTGAATCCGCTCTTGGACTTCTATGAATTGATTTCTACGCTCAGATTTCCTTTTTTGCATCTCCTCCAACTGCGGAAGAATTCTTGCATGCTCTTCCTTGAGGCTACCAACATTTTGATCAGTCTAGAAAAACGAAAGAGATAATGTACAAACGAATTAGCAGTCTAACTGTAAAACAAATTATCTTGACAAAAAAAAAATCAAGCTTGTAAGCTATAGGGTGGTCATCCACTAAGGGGTGCAGTTTTTTTTAATACAAATCGAGTATTAAAACCAACAGCAAATAAATTATAGCAATTCTTAAAGTATCTAACCTGACGAATATGCACTGGTCTCTCTCCCATTGATGAACAAATAGCGGCAAGTTCTGCCTCACAATCAGCGATAGCCTGCCTTAATTGAGCCCTAGATCGATTTGCCAGATCTACCTTCCTTCTGTATACTTCTAGGCACTCTTGTTCAAGCTCAAACAACATTCTATCTCTGTCAGTTTCAGACTCCCCAACTTCGTCCCATATTATCTAAAAAGAGAGATGAGGCAAACAATGACAAATTTTCACAACCTTACTGAATATTCTCCAACCCAACTGCTGGAGATGCGAGGAAAGGGATAATTAGAAGGACGATCGCATCAAAATTTAATACGTACCTGAAGCTCATAGAGAAGTGTTCCACAAGTTGTTTCCGATTGCAGAAGGGGATCATTTTGAGGTTTGGACATTTTTGGCACTTGTATCTGCCAGACACATTCCCATTAAAATTCAGAAAGATCAATGGCAAAACAACTCTGTCTAAATTGACTAGATATTTATAGAAAAAAAAAACACTTGTGACAGAAAGATTTTTAATTTTGATTTACGTCCAAAAGCAAATTTCGAAGCTAAAGCGGCAATGCGAAAAACGCAGCCGTCCCCATCATGTTATGACTCCACTATATTTGTGAGTGAAACCATCAAACAATTCTTCGTTGCTGAACCGTGAATTACTAATATAGAAATATAGTCCAAGAACCTCAAAAACCTAAAATCCACACCTTTATCTCAAGGACTCAGCAAAAGAACTCAAGAGAAACACTATATGAGTGAAATATCTACCAGTGCTGAAGTAGCACATTAGTTTCTCAATCCATTCTCAAATTTGAAAAATAGAAACAACTAAACACTACTGGGAAACAAAAAACTTAAGCGACCCCGGAATTCAATCAGAACTCAAATTTGAAAAGGAAAGAAGAGCACAAAAATATATCGTACTAATCCGACTCAGATAAGCGCCACATCGATCTCAGCTAGCAGAAAGTGGAAGCAGCTATGCAATTCAAATTTCAAAACAGCGAGAAACGAATCATAAACTCGTGCAGGTTCAAGAAGCAAGAAACAGATCAGTCAACGACACAAACTGAATTTCCACGCATCTAGATTTAGAAAGGGGTTTCAATTTCGAATTACGAATTTGACTTGGTGCATTTCATCAGAATGTGAAGAGCGAGCGAGAATATAACTGACCTGAACAACAGAAGGGATCTATGAATTGTCTCGTGTTTAGATTTTCCGTCGTCGCTGTTGGAAGAGGAATGAGTTTATTTTCTCTCAGAGAATGAAAATGGGTTTTCGTGAGAAAGAGTTTGAAGTTTGAATTGTAGAGAGAGAGAGAAATATAGCCGTTTTGAAGAAAAGGACCGTTTTCGAAAGCGCTCGCTGTGGATTTGATTTTGATTTGAATTAATTGTTGCCCTTCTTCTTCTCCCTATCTGTCTTTGAAAAAACTGATATAAAAATAATCAAAATTTGTTTCTTTTTGAAATAAATATTGAAGTTAAAAAATACGATGAAATGGGAAATTATAAAGAAAAAGGCGTTTGAATTTCAAATTCAGAAGAGAGAGAAAGTCATTAAGTAATACTACCAACTTAAAGGATAGAATTGGGATTCTATTATTTATTTATTTTTATTATCGATTAGTTGATAATTTTTTAGTGAGGAGAGTTACCTCTCTTTTTTTTAAATTGGAATTCTATTTAATTTGATTGATAACTAAACTAAATAGTATTAATGTTTTTTTTTTTAAATTTCTTGTTGGTTAAATTAGGATGATTTAATTTGGGTGGTGTCGTACTTAAGAGTATAACGTTTGACTTGTTTATGTTAAGCTATTGTTGTTAAATAGTGATATTTCTCGCACCAAACAAATGCAGTTATTCAGGGATGTAAAATGTTTATTAATTTTTATTTAACATTTTCAATTTTGCATAATTTTTTCTTGAAATAAAAGTAAAAGCTAAATATCAGAATATTTATATTTCTAACATTTTGAAATTATATTGATAATTAAAGTGGTACAATTTAGATCGGAGTTAGAGCATAATGGCTAGATATTTTTTTTGTTTGTTTTTAAAATCCATATTTTTATGTATTTGTATTTAGTACTTTATAAATATAATAACAACATATGTAGGTAACTTCCATTTATGATTCATTTTATATTTATAAACATTAGAATAAACATTTTTTAATTGAAATTCATTGATAACAAATATATATATATATATATATATATATACACGCTTATTTTTCAGTTGGTACATTTTAGCAATGTGTACCGGGTTTTAAGGTTAAAGGTATTTTAATAATTTTCATTCTCAAAACTTAAAAAAAAAAAAAAAAAAAAAAAAGAAACCCCCAAACCCTTACTCACCTCTCTCATTCCTCTCAATCATTTCTCTTTCATCTCTCTCACTCCTCTCAATCATTTCTCTTTCATCTCTCTCACTCCAACCTTTTCTCTGTCATTCCTACTGTAGCCCCAATTGAAAAAATCATAAACACTTGCCTTTATAAAATTTGCCTTTGTAAAGAGTTGAATTATTGACATATTCACCTTCAGACAAAGATTCATTCAAGATCTCTTCAATTTCACCATCTTCACTAACCTCTCTAATTTCATCATCTGCATATATTGAATCATCATCTCTAAAAAAACCGTTCAGGCCAATTACCAATTCTTTCGGATGTCATTATGCTTGTGAAAATTAGATAAAATTATATACGACAAAAATTATAAAATGAAAACTCATTATAAAGTCATTTTTTTGTAAGAAATTGTTTAACAACGAGTGTTTTTTATTTTTTTTCCAGGCCAATTAACAATTCCTTTGATGTCATTATGCTTGTGAAAATTAAGATAAAATTAGATAAGACAAAAATTATAAATAAAAACTCATTATAAAATTATTTTTTGTAAGAAATTGTTTAACAGTATTTCTGATTTTTTCTAAGTCAATTACCAATTCTTTTATGCTTGTGAAAATTGGATAAAATTATATAAGACAAATTATAAGATGAAAACTCATTATAAAATCATTTTTTTGTAAGATTGTTTAACGACAAGTGTTTCTGATTTTTTTAATTGGGGCTACAGTAGGGATGACAGAGAAAATATTGGAGTGAGAAAGAGGAAAGAGAAAGGGTTGAGAGAAATGAGAGAGGTGAGTAAGGGTTTGGGAGGTTTCTTTTTTTTTTTTTAGTTTTGAGAATGAAAATTATTAAAATACCCTTAACCTTAAAACTTAGAATTCATGGATATTTTTGTCTATTAAAACTCGGTACATATTGCTAAAATGTACCAACTGAAAACAGACGTACGCGTTAGCAAACCCATATATATATATATATATATATATATATTATATTCAATCACAATCATGACAATTTAGTGGACAAAAATTACCTGTAAAAGTTTCAACACTGAAACTAGTATAATCATAGTAGTAAATTTATGGCTTAAATACCTACTTAGTCCCCGTGTTAATAGCTGAATTTCCGTTTAATACCCGGTTTTAAAAATGAAGACATTAGGTCCCTATATTATGAAAAGTGTATGACTTTAGTCCTGTCCGTTAAGTTGGTAGTAACGGTGTTAACT
>JAHCHA010008925.1:0-15648 GCA_027742795.1 Vigna hirtella
ATGATTTTATAATGAGTTTTGATCTTATAATTTTTGTCTTATCTAATTTTATCCAATTTTCACAAGCATAAAGGAATTGGTAATTGACCTGGAAAAAATCAGAAATACTTGTTGTTAAACAATTTCTTACAAAAAATGATTTTATAATGAGTTTTTATTTTATAATTTTTGTCTTATCTAATTTTCACAAGCATAATGACATCAAAGGAATTGGTAATTGGCCTGAAAAAAATCAGAAACACTCGTTGTTAAACAATTTCTTACAAAAAATGACTTTATAATGAGTTTTCATTTTATAATTTTTGTCTACATAATTTTATCTAATTTTCACAAGCATAATGACATCCGAAAGAATTGGTAATTGGCCTGGAGGATTTTTTTAGAGATGATGAGTCAACATATGCAAACGATGAAATTAGAGAGATTAGTGAAGATGGTGAAATTGAAGAGATCTTGAATGAACCTTTGCCTGAAGGTGAATATGTCAATGACTCAACTCTTTACAAAGGCAAATTGTTTAAAGGCAAGTGTTTCTGATTTTTTCAGTTGGGGCTACAGTAGGGATGACAGAGAAAAGATTGGAGTGAGAGAGATGAAAGAGAAAGGATTGAGAGGAATGAGAGAGGTGAGTAAGGGTTTGGGGTTTTTTTTTTTTTTTTAAGTTTTGAGAATGAAAATTATTAAAATACCCTTAACCTTAAAACTTAGAATCCATGATATATAAGGGTATTTTTGTCTACTAAAATCCGGTACACATTGCTAAAATGTACCAACTGAAAAACAGGCGTATGCGCGTTAGCAAACCCATATATATATATATATATATATATATATATATAAGTTTTTTTCCTTTTTTTTTATAAAATATATAAATAATAAATTTAAATAAAAATTATATTATATAATGGATATTGAATTAATGAATTCACCACCAAAATCCAATACTCATTAAAAGTTTGATAGGCTGGATGTGAACAAATCACTCAAAATACATATATCCAAAAGTGTGAATTGAATTGAATTGGATGATCTAAGTTCATAAATATCTATTTATTAAATGTTCTTAGATATATCTTTTAGTCCATTTAAGTGAGATTCGAAATAACGATAAAACAATCTCTTTTTATTTTTATGTGTAATTTTAGTCTTTTTCTTTCAATTTTCATTTCTATATTTAAGAAAATCTTCAAATTTTATTATTTTTTAGTTTATATACATTTTTTATTTTGATATTTTACTTAATTAATTTTTTTATGGCAGCTGAAATGAATAAGTTAAATTATAATTTAATGAATCCAAAATAAAAATAAATAAATACATGCAACATATCATATAAAATTGGACTAAATTATGATTTTTCTGAAATAATAAATTAAAATCATAAAAAGAAGGAAGAAGATCTAATTTTATAGTTTAAAGAAGCCTTAATATCAATTTTGTTCTATAGTTTCATTAGCTGTGTTTAAAGTGGTCATCCTACTTTTCAGAAGTTAGTTATATATTTTGTAAAAACAGTTCAAATTAGTCCTTTTTGCTTAGGACATTAAAAACGCTAACAATGTAATGTCAAGCCTAGTCAACAGTGAATGAGTTGTCTAGTTATTCATTACGTGATGGAAGCAACTCCACTGGTCACAGTAGAGCTTTCCACAACGGAATGAAGAGATGGTTGATGAAAGACTGTGCACACAAGGTGTTTGGTGAATTGTTTGGTGAAGGTTGGATGTGTGTGTGTAGTTTCTCCAGCTCAGGAAGCCTTTCGAGAAGGAAGGAAGCTAAAGGAAAATTGTGCTAAAAAGGCACAGGCAATTGAACTCGAAGTAAGAATGGCTGGAAGAAATTTAGCAGCGTTTCTCTATTACATTCAAGTTGGATTTACAAAGGAAGGAGTCTCCCTTTTATAGAAGAAGAGAAGACCCTAAAACGTGCCTTGCAAGCTACTAAAATTGCAAGAGAAGTGTGTTGGAGAAACGACAAGGCTTGGGACAAGGTTCAGAGGCCAGCTAATCAAACACGTGTGTAAATGAAAAAGCTGGTTCGTAGTGGCAATCTGCCTTGCTTTTTCAAACCGGAATGTAGTAGCTCCAATCCGGAAAGCACTTTAAAGCTACTCTTCTTTGCCTCCTTTGTTCTCTTTAGCTTGCCAAACCTCGTAGGATGAATAGGCATGTTCTCCAACCTTTATTTATGACCTACAAAACAATACAAATGTGTTTAGCAAAGAAAATCTATCTAAGACTTAGATAAGGAAAGAGTTTTTGTTGAAAGTCTTTATTCACTTCCTGATGAGTCAATATTTTCTTGATTTCACTTAGCTTATTGTGCTAGATTTAATTAGGCAATTGTGCTTGAATGTTCAGTATTTCCCCATTTTTGCTAATTGTGCTTAATTTAATCAGAAATTCTTATTATAATTAATTTGAATTATCTGAGGCTAATTATTTGCAATATTAATTGTAGGGAAATTGTTGGATAATATTTTGGGACTTAAAGAAAAATGCCACATCAAATTATATTTTAAGCTAAAATGAGTGAGGAGGTGTGAATTTCATATTTGGGGGTGGACTTGGAGAGGTGCACGCTGCTGGCTGGAAGGAAAAACAAAGTACACGGCCCATGGCAATTGCACTTTGGAGGTCCAGCAAAATTGGAGAGGGGCATGTGCTCATGGAATTATTTCTCACGAGATAAAGTGTTTCACTCAATCACACAAGTGTATAGAGGTCACTCATTCACTCTATTATCACAATGTCACATGAATCAACTTTGCCTTTCATTTAACCACCATTAAACACACTCACAAGCAAACATCATCACAAGGACTTTTCTATGGCTTATAATGTGGCTGGGCTAAGAAGAAAATTGGTTTTTCTGGATCACAAAATCCTTGAGTTAAGAGAATCATCATTTAAACACAACCATTCTTACTTCTTCCCAACTTTCCTTTGCATTGAGCTTTTCTTTTTCTTCCTTTTCTTTCCTTTTTATTTTGCTTTTCACGTGCTTAGCTCAATGTTTTTCATATTCTTTTTTTAGACCTCCCAACAACCCCAAACTTGAACATTTATCAATACCACAAGATATCTTCAACTCAACTCAAGGTAAAGATTTTCAAAAAGGGTTTTGTATCATGTTCAAGGATAAGGGTTCAAAGGATAGAACACATTGTGCTCTCTTTTATTGGGCTAAAATCGTGCATTTGGCAACGAAGGGTTACCAACAAATGGCCTTGATCATATGACACATACAAGCAAGTGATTCAATCATAGAAACTTGGGCAAAGTCATTCATGCTTTCAATGTAATAACATTCAATCACAAAAACTCTGGAGTTCAAAACCTCACATATAGGCTCATCCAATCATTCCACATACACATCTTGCTTAGCATCATAATCACACTCACAACATCATGCATATGTTCACATAGCTTGTGAAAAACCACCTGTATATCAACATATAGTGCACAATCTCAACATCAATCAATATCCAAGCATCATCAAGCAATACTCATCATGCATAAATAACAAGCAAACCATCATAGCAGATAAAGTTTCACACTGAGTACATCACAACCTATTCTAAAAACAGAAGCAAATAAGTTCAACAGTACAAAACAAAAGATAGAAAAAATCCTACTCTAGAGGTGATAACATCCATCAGTAGATGCTATCTCAACTCCTCATCAACCCATGCTGTGATCCGAATCTTCCTCCTCTCCTTCATCTTCAGCATCTTCAAATTCATCATCATCCTCATCATCATCCATGGCTGGAGCTTCAGCTGCTCTAGCTCCACTAGCCTGAGCTTGCTCCTCTAGCCATGCCACCACATTGTTGAATTCATCCATGGTCTACCGATGTCCTGAGGGTGTATCATACATCCCAATGATCATCTCTGTTGTGGCCACCTGTCCTCTGTGGATAGACTACATCCTAGCATCTATAAGAGACATATACATATCTCTCATCTGAAACGGATTTACATCATGAGGCTGTGCAGGTGCTTGTGGTGGTCCTCTCCTTCTACGAGGATGACGTGGTGGTACTGGCTGAGCTGCCTCATCTCCGCCACAATACTGCCTATAGTAAGCCTCATCAATCGCCTTCCTAGGCCTCTTAAATGGCGGTGTACAAATATTCACTCCAACTAGCTCACAAAGGTGTGTAATCAGAGAAGGATGCCCCAAAGGTGGTTTTTCATAGTATTTGCACACACCTGTATCTCATTGGCTATGACCTGGCCAATGTTAATGCTCATCCCTCTCAACACACAGTACAGAAGAAGAGCCCTACTGACAGTAATATTAGAGACATGCGAACAAGGCTGGATGTTGGCATGACGCCATCCAGTACTTTACTAAAGGAGTCAGATCAACTCTCCTGATATTCACAACAACACCATTTCTATTTCTCTAAAAGTGCCCTCCAGGCACATAAAGCACGCTCTCCACATCAACAAAATTTGCTCCTTCTTCCATGTTTAGAGCAAACTGACACTGCTCACCAGCCCATTCAGTATTTAGAAACCTGTTTATAGAATCAGGGTCATACCGAATGGTGTGTCCTCTAGCATAACTCATATAGTCCTCATTGGGATGATCACCCAACCGCCTTGCATTGGTGTAAAACTCTTTCACCACTACTATGTTAGCTGGTGTAGGATAAGTGGCTAGTCTTCCCCAATTCCTGTTCTCTAATTACTCTCCAAATTGTGGAGCAAAATCAAGTATCAACCCAGCCTTCCTTTCCATCAATAGCCTTCTATCTTGGACAATATTGAAATGGCGCTCATGCTTGCGGGAAAGGAACTTGCTAGAATAAGAGCGTTCTGGTTCCTTATCCTTCCTCTTGGATCCTATAGTCTTGATTCTTTTGCCCGATGAGGAGGTCATCCCTACATCAAACACAATTCACAAAACCACAAGACACATTGTTAAGCATTAGTAAACCACAAATAACTCCTTAAAACCATTCATATCACCGCTGAGGGCAAACTGAACCCCTCAGCGCAACCTGTACAGCAAAACCAGCAAGCAAAAAGACTCAAAACACCATTCTGCAGAAATCGCGCTCAGTGAAATTTTCTACTGAGCGGCGATTCTGTAGATTTTGCAAAATGCTCCAAAAATGCTTCTAATCTCCACCCACATGCATTCTTCCTAGTTCTAGACCCAAATCAAGCAATTTAATCGGTCCAAACAGTGATTAATTCATCTAATCATGCATAAAAATCAAAATCCCTAAAGAATCATGCTTAGACAACCATGTTCATACAAATTCATGCTTTCAAAAACCCTAGAATGTAAAATGCTTGTACTTACTTGGGTGGAGATGCTAGATGAGTGAAGAATGCTCTAGGAATGTGCAAAAATCAGCCCCTAATCAGCAATGCTCTCACCAAACCCCAAACTTTGATGGAAACTTGATGCAAAAGTGGTTTAAAGAGAGATTTTATGAAAGGGGAAGAAGGAAAAAGTGTAGAGAACTCTTTGGAGAGTGCTTGAGAGTGTGTTGGAAGAGGGAGATCTGAAAGTGGCGGCCAAGACCCACCCTAGGGTATAAAAATGACCTAATGGGCCAAATACCACTGAGCCCAATTAAAATAAAACAGTCAACCCAATCTGCAGCATTCGCGCTCAGCGATAATTACCGCTGAGCGACATACACGACACTAACTCTTCTTCTTCCTATGTTGCCCTAGGTGTCCTTTACCAATGTCTCTCACTTACCCAATGCCTTTAGTTCCTCACATCACTCAAACATTCAATCCCTATAATGCAACTAGAGCAGAATCAACACAAACAAACAAAGATAAAGTCAATCAACTGGGTTGCCTCCAAGGTAGCGCTTGTTTAACGTCACGAGCCTGACCCAAAATCCTCCAACACCTATCAGTAGGTGCAAATCTTACCATCACCCTTCAGTAGGTGTATCTTTTGAGTATCCTTCAGTAAATACTCACCAACCTAGCATCCATCAGTAGATGTTAAACCCAAATATAAAAATGTTCCAAAGTTTCAAATTACATCACCAAGATAAATAAATTCAAAGAAATTAATGTTCTCAAATCAACTGGGGTGCCTCCCAGCAAGCGCTCTTTTAATGTCACTAGCTGTCGTGGCCCATCAAATTTGATGTGCATTAAAAATGCAGTATAGTGCTAGGAAGTGACTCCTAGGTCGTCTCTCAAGGACCAAATGTGGTTCAGTCAATAGGTCAAACACGTAGTGGGGGGTTTTGAAAGTGTTTTTGTGATTCAAAAATAAACTAAATTAAAACTGAAAATTAAATACAACCGAATATAATTGACAACATTAAAGTGAGTATTAAAATTAAATAAAGAAAAAAAAATAAAAATAAAAAAGCCTAGCGGCATTTAAATATACCCGCATTCCAGCTAAAGCAATTGGAGCAGTGAAATAAATTGTTGAAGAAAAGGACATCCATAAACCATCGATTGCAAAGCATTAAATCACGTGCAACAAGAATGAAAATTCAATGCACGTTTTCATGAACCAATTGAATATGAACTTTTAGCTTAACATTAAATGCATTTCATCACAAAAATCAATGAATTAAAAATACGTAAGCAATAAAGTGATTTAAATAAACATGCTGCTTCTTGAATGCATATATAGAATATAATTTATACTTATTGAATTCAAACGTGAAAGTGAAGAAGATGAGAATGAAATGAGATAGCTGCTTCAACCTAAATCCACTTTAATATATAAGATATGAAAATAAAATTTGACTCAAGCGTGAAAAAGTAAAAACCGAACACCTCTTCCTTGCTCCACATCACGGACAACACTCCGTTTCTTCATTCATTCTCGGACACCGTGCACACCAACTCTGGACCATCTATTTGTTGTCCGTGTGCTTCCAAAAATCCTAGACTCTTCTCCTCTAAACGTAACAAGCCTTGCTCCATCCATTCTCCGTGACACGCTGGATGCTACATGCTCATGGTCTCCACTCTTAATCTCCGTGTGCTTAAACATACTTCTTCCATCCCATCATCACCAACCCGTCAGCTCTTCATTTCTTCCGTTCAAGAACAGCATTCAGCCAAAAGTAAAGTTCAAAAATCCAAAAATAAATGGCCTCCAAACCAAGGACCGAGAGAGTCAAAATGGCAAGTGGCCAGTAGCGGCTGTGAACGTTCTTCAAAATAAAAATTGTTTGAACCAAAGAAATAAAAAGGCCATGTATAATCAGCAAAATAGAAAAGTGAAGCTTTTTCTCTCATTCATCATGAAAAATCGCGTAAACGTCATTCTCCCCTCCTAAGAACACAAGCCGAGAGGAAATGTAACAAGTGGCGGCTAACCTAGGCCGTGTGTCCCCTTTCTAATACGGGTGGGGTCCACACAATAAATTAAAAACCCTAACCTAAAAGGCACATGTCCTACAAATGGGTTTTTTTTACAAAATTGCCCCTAAAAGGGTCCAAAACACCTAATTCTAATTAAGGGCTTCTAGAAAACGAAATTACAACTTTAATTAGAATCTAAATGACTAAATGTTGAGCCTTTGAGTGTGTCACGCCATATCCCAATGCTCCAGATGATGTTTCCACAACTTCCCTGCAACTAGAAATGCACTTAATCAGCTAAGAAAACCTAAATTAGAACAATTACAAATTTCCGACCAAATTAAGCAGAATTCGGAAAACGGGAAAATAACAGACAATTAAACACAATTCCCTGGTTTATTTAAGTGCAATAAACTAAATATAATTCAAGAAATAACGACTCATCAAAATAGACCACACTTAGTCTTTTGCACTCCTAGGCAAAACCAAGACGAAAACTAGGGAACTACTCAAACATCAGGGAGGTGACACAGACTCGACAGACAGACAACAAAGACTCCAAAACAGGAACACAGTTGCACAATTCTCACAAAATCTGGACAGTAAAAGGTATAGGCAGAATCCCACACAGAGTCAATGAAAGCAGATACTCAAAGAATCATCCAAACAGTTCAGTACAAGGAAAACAGTCAATTAGTTCAAGAGATGAATCAAAAGCAACAGAGCCTCACAGATGCACACAATCAGTGTTTCTCTCAAGTGTTTAAGGTAAATCAATGTCACTCAATGCACTCAAGAAAGCAAACACAAATAGACTTGGCAAGCCTCTAATATCAACACTCAAGCACATACGCATGTTCAAATCAAAAGGTCTTTTCATGGTTGTAATGGGGCCAAGGACAAGGGAGGATATATCTGGATAAGAAGCTACAAACCATAAGGAACAGAGGAGCAATGGGGAACAAGTGTAAACACATTCAAACACACCCACAACCTCTAATTCAATCCTCTTATTGACTCCATTATTGACAATTTTTTTTTTTCATTTTTTACTGTTTTTCTACTCTCTTTTTTTTCCATCCTGTCTCTTTTCTTTACTCTATTCAGCACACAATTTCAAGAGACAAGATACACCACATATTTACAAAAACACGATAAGAAGAGGACTCACTAGCCAATTCCTCTGAAACTCCCAGGAGACCACACTTATTCCCAAAACAATTCCAAAGCTCCAAAATTCCCTAAGGCTAAGGTAATAATGGTTTTTCACTTAGGGCTGGTGTATGAGCTTCAAAACAAAGAAATGGGGAAAAGCATAGGCTCAAAAGGGTTATCAATGGATCAAAACAGGGTAGGCTCATCTGGCTCTAGAGGCTCAACAAAAAAAATTCCTTTATCACTTTCAAACATGCGTATCAATCAAGAATCATCAAAAAGAGTCAAGCCAAGACATATGTGCAAGCAATCCAGAGACATATCACACACAAGAAAGATCATCAAATGGCTCAAATCTCACACAGGTAATATGGTCACCATCAATTCAACTCTCAAACATCATGATCATCTTCCAAGCAAAGAAAAGCAAGGAATCCAACAAATCAGAGTATCAATGAAGTGAAGGAAAACTGACAACCTACTCACAATCCAGAATTCACGAAAAGCATGCAAAACTGTACACAAGACACAACAAACTACATAAAAACTGAAACATGAACAAAGAAACAACCTCCCCTAATAGACCACACTTAAACGACACAATGTCCTCAGTGTGTCACAATCAGCAGATCAAACAATCAGAACAGTCATCAGATATCGACAAAGTGCAATAAAAGTGAGGAGGGAAGGAGAAAAGAAACTCCCTGAGTCAGATGGGAGGGTAGGTGGGGTGGACCAAAGACGTCTCCTCCACCACTGCATCCAACAAAGAAGGATTGCTGAGGAAAGGCTTCAGTCTATGCCCGTTCACCTTGAAGCTTTTAGCTGCAGATGGACCTTGGATCTCTACTGCACCATAAGGATAAACATTAGTCACAACAAAAGGTCTAGTCCACTTTGATCTCAACTTACCACCCATGAGGCCGAGTCTAGAGTTATACAACAAAACCTGTTGGCCAACCTCGAAGTCCTTTCTAACAATGGAGCTATCATG
Source organism: Vigna hirtella (assembly GCA_027742795.1). Classification (NCBI taxonomy): domain Eukaryota; kingdom Viridiplantae; phylum Streptophyta; class Magnoliopsida; order Fabales; family Fabaceae; genus Vigna; species Vigna hirtella. Next base: position 9,468 of record JAHCHA010008925.1, read on the forward strand.
GAACCTCTTTGTCCTTTCCTTGTAGAACTTTGAGTTCTCATAGGCCTTCAATCAGATCTCATCCAATTCATTCAGTTGCAACTTCCTTTCCTCTCCAGCTTGGTCATTAGAGAAGTTGCAAGTCTTCACAGCCCAATATGCTCGATGCTCAATCTCAACTGGTAAATGACATGCCTTTCCAAAGACAACCCGATAGGGAGACATCCCAATGGGTGCTTTGTAGCCAGTCCTATGGGCCCAAAGAGCATCGTCCAACCTATTACTCCAATCTTTCCTGTTGGGCTGGACAATCTTCTCCAAAATCCTCTTAATCTCCCTGTTGGAGATCTCAGCCTGCCCATTTGTTTGGGGGTGGTATGGTGTAGAAACTCTATGCGTCACCCCATATTTCTTGAGCAAAGCTTGCATGGATCTGTTGCAAAAATGGGTTCCCTGATCACTAACAATTTCTCTAGGCACTCCAAACCTGCAAAAGAGGTGAGATCTAACAAAATCTACAACAACCCGAGCATCATTAGTCCTGGTGGCTCTAGCTTCCACCCATTTTGAAACATAATCCACAGCAAGGAGAATATAAGAGAAACCAAAAGAAACAGGAAAAGGACCCATGAAATCTATACCCCAGACATCAAACACCTCACAGAACAACATAGGCTGTTGAGGCATCTCTTGTCTCTGTGAAATTGATCCTCCTGCTCTTTGACAAGGCTCACAGGTGCTGCAAATCCTCTCCGCATCTTTAAAGATGGAAGGCCAATATAAACCACAGTCAAGCACCCTGCGAGCTGTTCTCTGTATCCCCAGATGACCACCAGGTGAGGAGGCATGATAAAACTGCAGGACCGAGTCAATCTCATGGTCCGGAATGCATCTCCTAGTAACCTGGTCACTGCACAACTTCCACAGATATGGGTCATCCCAAACATAATACTTAGCATCACTCTTAATTTTAGCAATCTGAGCACGTGATACTAAGGAAGGAAAAACAAAAGCAACCAAATAATTTACAATGTGTGCAAACCAAGGAGTGGGGTGAGAATAAGAAATCATCAACAAAATCTCATCAGGAAAGTCATCCTGGATGGGCAACACATCAGCTTCATTCCCAGCTCTCTCAATCCGGCTGAGGTGGTCTGCAACCAAATTCTGTTCTCCACTCCGGTCTTTAATTTGCAAGTCAAACTCCTAGAGCAGTAGTATCCACCTGATCAATCTAAGCTTTGACTCAGCCTTTTTCAACAGAAACTTTAGAGCTGCATGGTCAGTATACACAATAACAGGTGATCCAACCAAATATGACCTAAACTTATCAAGGGCAAAAACAATTGCCAACAACTCTTTTTTCAGTGGTGGTATAATTTGCTTGGGCAGCATCCAAAGTGCGTGAAGCATAGTAGATCACTCTCGGCAGCTTGTCAATTTTCTGTGTCAAGACAGCCCCCAATGCATAATTAGACGCATCACACATGAGCTCAAATGGGGCTGTCCAATCCGGTGCCTGAATGATAGGGGTGGCTGTCAAAGCTTCCTTCAAGCAATCAAACGCCTGCTTGCATCTGTCATCAAAAGCAAAGTCAATATCCTTCTTGATGGAAGCTACTCCAGGAAATGCAGAAGAATCTTCCCGAAGCAGAGAACTGGCAGCGGATTGAATGAATCAGTGGAGTTACGGAGTGCACGTAAGGTGTTTGTGAATATGCTGGAGGTGTTGAGTGGCATTGTTTGGTAGAGTTCTAGCTCAGAAAGCTTTCCAAAGGGGAAAGAAGCTAGAGGAGGTGCAAGATAACAATGCACAAGGGTGAACTTGAGAGTAAAAGTTGAAAACTAGCAGCATTTCCTTACTTCAAATCAAGTTGAGTTTACAATTGATGAGCTCTCTTTTTATAGGCAAAGATGAGCTTTGGAAGTGTGCTATGAAAGCTATATCAGCATACAAATGAAAAACGTGCAGAATCCAAGTACAACAGCTGTTTCCAGTCCATGTGCTCCATATGTTCCTCATGGAAAAGGTGCTGAATTAATGAACCACACGTTTGCTTGTTTCCCACGTTTTGCACATGTAAAATGTGTTTTTAGCTTGGCTAAATGATGATGGCAACAGCAAGGCTTCTTGGCTGTTTGGTATAGGTTCCAAGTCTTCCTTATTTGGCCTACAAAACAAGGTAAAGATATTTAGTTAAAGAAGAACAAGCTAAGGCTTAGAAAGAAAAGATTAAGTCCTTTATTCAACTTCCCTTTCTTGGTCTTAGAGTGAAGTTGATACTTATTTGGATGGGAAGTCCCTAAAGGGGTTGCCATCACTTTTGCAGCAGTCTGGACAAGGGGAGCGCCTTCTTGCTGAAATCTTTGATGAAGCGCCTGTAGAAACCTGCATGTCCAAGGAAAGATCGCACCTCTCGCACGCAAGAGGGGTAAGGCAACTGCGAAATCACAGATATCTTAGCAGGGTCTACCTCTATTCCCTTTTCAGAAATGATATGCCCTAGAACCAAACCTTGTTCAACCATGAAGTGACATTTCTCAAAATTGAGAACAAGGTTTGTTTCTATGCATCTTTTCAAAACTTTTTCCAGACTGTCTAAACATGCATCAAAAGAGGATCCATACACAGTAAAATCATCCATAAACACCTCTATGCAACTCTCAAGAAAGTCACTAAAAATGCTAAGCATGCACCGTTGGAAGGTACCAGGGGCGTTGCATAGACCAAAGGGCATCCTCCTATAGGCAAAAGTGCCAAAGGGGCAGGTGAATGTGGTTTTCTCTTGATCCTCAGGCGCAATATTTATTTGAAAGTAGACAGAAAAACCATCAAGAAAACAATAATGAGATTTACCTGCCAGGCGCTCCAGCATCTGATCAATGAATGGCAGGAGGAAATGATCTTTCTTGGTTGCTTGGTTGAGCCTCCTATAGTCAATGTAGACTCTCCAGCTGTTCTGCACTCTAGCTGGGATAAGCTCATCCCTTTCATTCTTCACCACAGTGAGGCCAGTTTTCTTGGGCACAACATGGATGGGGCTCACCCACTGACTGTCTGAAATAGGGTAGATGATCCCAGCTTGCAAAAGCTTGGTCACCTCCTTCTTGATGACGTCCATGATCACGGGGTTTTGCCTTCTTTTTGGCTGTCTCACTGGCTTTGCCCCATCTTCCAAAAGAATTCTATGCATGCATGTGGCTGGGCTAATACCAGGTATGTCAGCCAAACTCCAACCAATGGCCTTCTTGTGCTTCCTCAGCACACCAAGAACCTTCTCCTCTTGAACAAAATCAAGGGAGGTAGAAATGATCACCGGTTTCTTCTCATCATCCTCCAAGTACACGTACTTGAGGTTATCTGGGAGCTATTTCAGCTCAAGAGTGGGTGCCTGCAAGTTAGATTCAAGTGTACTTCCTGCAACGTGGTTAATGCATTCTGACTCTAAAGAGTGTACAGGTAAAGGCAGAACACTCATCTCATCACAGTCCAAATCAATGTCCATCACAGATATGTCAACAACATCATCAATATCATGCATAGCATCAATATCCTGGACATCACAATCCTCATCAAAATCCACAACATTATCAACATCATTCTCAAATCCTTATTCGAATCCAGATTCAATGCATGAATGTAAAGAAGATAGAAAAGAATGCTTCTTCTGATGCAAAGAATGAAAGTCGTCAACAACAAATTCATCAATAATGTCATCCAATGCATCGATCCTAAACAGAGAATGGTCCTCAGCTCGAAATTTCATTGCATCAAGGATATTAAAATGAACAACAATATCAGCAAATTCCATAGACAAAGTTCCAGCATACACATCAATCTTAGTTCGGACAGTTTTCAAGAATGGCCTGCCTAAGATAATGGGAGCGAATCCGTGAGAGAATCCCTCCTCCATTTCCAAAACATAAAAGTCAGCAGGAAAAATCAATTCACCAACCCTAACCAAGACATGCTCTATGAAACCTGTTGGGTGGGTAACACTCCTATTGGCCAACTGAATGACCACACCCGTGGTTTGCAAAGGACCAAGAGACAAAGATGCATATATAGACAAAGGCATGACATTAATAGAAGCACCCAAATCAAGCATGGCATTCTCAAATTTATTGTTTCCAATCACACAAGGAATGCAAAATATACCTGGGTCCTTGCACTTTTCAGGAATGTGCGGGACCGACTTACCAATAAGCGCAGATACATTCCTTCCCATGCTAATCCTCTCATTTCCCTTCATCTTCCTCTTGTGTGTGCACATCTCCTTCAAGAATTTGGCATACTTCGGTATCTGCTTGATGGCATCGAGTAGAGGTATGTTCACCTCTTCCATCTTTTTGCTAGGAAGTGCCCGTGAAGGGAATGGAAGAGGGATAGGTCGGTCAACCAATGGAGAAGGTGCGGTAGCGGTGGTGGTGGAAAAGGAAGAAGATCCACCTGAAGAAGGACCACCGGCTGGAGAAGAAGATCCACCCACCTCAAATGCTCTGCGTGGACCGTCATGGTCGTCCTATCTTGGACAAGTGGCAGGCACGGGTGTAGGTGTAGAAGCGGGCTCTGAAGGCACAACAATCTGCTTCCCTGATCTGAGGGTTATGGCACTCACATTCCTTGGATTCTGCACAGTCTGGGATGGCAACTTATTAGAATTCTGAGACTGCGCCTGGTTTATCTGAGTAGCCATCTGACCCATCTGGTTAGTGAGACTCTGTATGGAAGCTCTAGTCTCCTGCTAAAATTGCATGTTATCTTTCTGAAACTACCGGTTTTGCATAGTCATCTGTCTCACTAACTCTTCCAATGAAGGTTCAGATGAAGTGGAAGGGTGGGCAGCTGGTTGGGCAGGTGCCTCTTGCTGCTGCTGTTGTTGTTGCCTCTAGTGTTGTTGCATAGGTGGAGGCACATATCTGTTAGGTGCTCCAGCATTCTGGAAAGGTGGCACCTGCTGCTGATGCTGTGGCGCATTGTTCCATCTAAGATTGGGGTGATTCCTCCACCCTGGGTTGTACCTGTTGCTGGACAAGTCATGATTTTGCTGTTGTGGCTACCTGTTGTTGTAGATGTTCGTAGCATAAGCCTGAGACGCATCAGAGGCAGCAGGGTGCTGCAAAGAAGGACAAACATCTGTATAGTGGTCACTGGAAGGACAAATAGCACATAGTCGTGCAACAGATGCAGATGGAGCTGCAGATCTCTGGTTGGTAGTCAACTGTGTCACCAACTTCGCAAGAGAGTCAATCTTGCCTTCCAACTTGCTTTCAACAGCTGATAAAGACTGGGCAACAACATCATGTACGCCCCTCACCACAATGGCATCATTCCTGGTGCCAAACTGCTGGGAGTTGGAGGCCATCTTCTCAATCAATTGCCTGGCCTCAGCAGGTGTGGTGTCTCCAAGAGCTCCACCACTGGCAGCATCAATCATACCCCGATCCATGTTGTTCAAACCCTCATAGAAATACTGGATAAGGAGTTGTTCAGGTATCTGATGGTAGGGACAACTAGTACAAAGTGTCTTGAATCTCTCCCAATACTCATACAAGCTCTCTCCACCAAGCTGCCTAATCCTAGTTATGTCTTTTCTGATAGCTGTGGTCCGGGATGCTGGGAAAAATTTCTCCAAGAACAGCCTCTTCAAATCATCCCAGCTAGTGACGGATCTAGGCGCCAAACCATAGAACCAATCCTTAGCAACACTTTCCAATGAATAAGGGAATGCCTTCAAGAAGATGTGCTCTTCAGGAACATCATGCGGTTTCATAGTGGAACAGACAATGTGGACTCTCACCTGCAAGACCATGAAACTTGGGCAACAAATGGATCAGTCCAGTCTTGAGAACAAATGGAACGTCCTCATCAGGATATTGGATGCACAAGCTTTCAATATCAAAATCAAGTGCAGCCATCTCCCTAAAAGTCCTCTCACGAGGTGGAGGTTGTGCCATATTGTTCTCAGTGTGAAAAACAACAGAATCAGAATCAAGTGCAGATGCAACAGATGCAGTATGCACAAAGTACTCAGCAGTGGGATGCACAGTATCTAATGGAACAGACTCAAAAACAGACTCTAAAGACAAATTTCTAGAATGTCTAGCTAACCTATGAAAAGTCCTATCAATCTCCGGATCAAAGGGTGGTATAGGTGATAACAGTTGAAAAACTGTTATTTTCATGCTTAAAATTGATACT
>JAHCHA010008926.1:0-12096 GCA_027742795.1 Vigna hirtella
CTGTTTTTCAATTGGTACATTTTAGCAATGTGTACCAGGTTTTAGTAGACAAAAATACCTTTATATATAATAGATTCTAAGTTTTAAGGTTAAGGGTATTTTAATAATTTTCATTCTGAAAACTAAAGAAAAGAAACTCCCAAACCCTTACTCACCTCTCTCATTCCTCTCAATCCTTTATCTTTCATCTCTCTCACTCCAACATTTTCTCTGTCATCCTAATGTAGTCCCAATTGAAAAAATCAGAAACACTTGTCGTTAAACAATTTGCCTTTGTAAAGAGTTGAGTTATTGACATATTCACTTTCAGACAAAGGTTCATTCAACATCTCTTCAATTTCATCATCTTCACTAACCTCTCTAATTTCATCATCTGCGTATGTTGAACCATCATCTCTAAAAAAACCCTCTAGGCCAATTACCAATTTCATCGGATGTCATTATGCTACCCTTAACCTTAAAACTTAGAATCCATGATATATAAGAGAGTATTTTTGTCTACTAAAACCCGGTACACATTGCTAAAATGTACCAACTGAAAAACAGGCGTCCGCGCGTTACTAAACCCATATATATATATATATATATATATATATATATATATATATATATATATTAAAGATTAATATTTTTATCTCCATCAAGTAAAAGCACAAGTTACTTTTATAGATTTTTTAAATTCAAGTTTTGAAAGAGATCGTTTCGTATATACTAACTGTTATTTAATCTAGTCGTGGGTGTATATGAAAAACTGCTTGTGTAATTTGTGATTCATGGAGTACTCGTCTTTTTGATTTTGAAATCTGATGTAAGATGATGAATTTTTTAAGCAGTCAATGGTTATTATTCTTGTTCAAGGGGTAGAGAATCTCCCGTTAGACCATTTGTGAATATGAATTTGTGTTTGTCCTCATTAAAATGAATATTCTTTCTTTATTTTCCTTCTCCTTTTTAGTTCTTAAGAGATTAATGAAAAATCATTTCCAAAAGATTTTTTTATGTGCTAGATACATTAATTTTTTTTTAAATTAAATTACGTAGGTTAAGTTATAACTTCATTGTAATTTGGGTTGTTATATTTTTAAGTATAAGAAGGTGTATTTTAACTATTAATTATAATTTTTAATTTAGTGATAAACGCTTCATCTAATAATTAATGTTAATAATTAACGTTTGAACTAACAATTAATACAAGAATCATGAATTTGATTCACAATATTCTTATTGTTGGAGAGAGATGACTACATATTACATAAAATATCTCAAAGGTTTATACTAAGTGGACAAAATCACACTTGAGACTCAGAAAACAATTTGTGAATCATGATATTTAATTAAAAAGAATTATGATTTGTCATTCCACCCTTAATGTCAACAAAACAAAGACGAACATGTTTCCTATTTCATGGTCCAAAATTTGGATCCATCCTGGGAGATATTCCAAACCATCTTAATTTTCACAGCAAAATGTTGATTTTAGGAGAAGCAAAATTGTGGTACAAAGCAACATGTTTGATGAAACTTTATTTGACATCAGATTCGATTAGGTCGGTAGGTTACTAAATGGAACCATGTTGTGTTTCTCAAATTTTTTTCTTATACGTTTGTAGCTTAGTATGTTGCCAACAAGGTTAAGCTTCAAAGAAGAATGATAATACTTTTTGACAACATTTTTTGATAACATTTTTTTGAATTCATTTGAGGCATCGCGAGGAAAGAAAGTAACTTAAGAAAGTGTTACATAAAAGGTGGAAATAGTTGTGCCTTAAGAGAATTGACTCAAATTATGAAAGTTTGGTTGCTGATAAAAAAAAATTACAAGTAAAAGATTATTCAAGTGTGAAAAAAAGTGCACACTCCTACACCTTTTGATGCCTGTCGTATAGTCTTTGTTTTGATAAATCCAATAATTTCATATTACTTAAAAGTTAAAATTAAGAATAATTTATATATATATACTTCTTAATTAACTCTCGGACGTGTTTTTTAAATTGTGACGAAATCACCAAACTTCTAAACAGACAATATTGTAAACATGAGAATGAAAATGGATCTTAATAATGTTAATTGAGCAAATTTGAAGTTATAAAATTGGTGTAACATATCTTTTCTTAAAAACTTTAATATTATGGAAAGAAACTAGATTTTGAAAATGTTAAAAATGCTAAAAAATATTAACATAAAAAATATCTAAAAAATATTTTAGAATAATAAAATTGATATATAATTGTAAAACTACTGTGTAAAAACAATTGTCAAGTGACATATTTTAGAATAATAAAATTGATGTATATTTGTAAAACAACTAGGTGTAAATAACAATTGTCAAGATGTTACACAACTTGAATTGAACATATTAGGAATTGGCTTTTAAAGTTTGAAATGGACAGGAGATTATAACTAATTTTGGACCAAAATAGTTTCTGAGCAGTGGGCCTACAGGGGGTTTCTTCCTGCATCTACATTATTTTCTTCCTACACCCCATTGTTTTCTTTCTACACCTCTAAATTTGTTCTTGCTTTCCATTTTGTAATTATATATATTTATTAAATATTTTAATTTATTTACATCTTCTTACTCCGTCTCATGCAATCAATCGAAACCCCTTTCACAGCCATTCACCGAGGTAAGGTTTTTTATTTGAAGTTGTACTGGTGGGTGTGGGTTTTCCGGCGTGGTGGTTTGAGGTTGGGGTGCATGTAAGAAAATCTGGATTACTTAATTTATTTGAAGTTTCTGTTAACTGGAATATGAAATCTGGTTCGGATCTCAGGATGCGGGAATGAAACTAGATTACGTAATCCGGAACGTAGTAAATTGGATACAAAGCGTTGAGTGTATTGACCAAACTTCATAATCCGGTGTGTGTTGACAGATAAACCATTGAGTGTTTGTTTTCCCTCATTTTATCTACTTCTAAGTAATCTGGAAACACTCATGTTAACATTATTTCATATAATTCGTGCCACATAAAACCACTCTGGTTTTCAAACACTCAAGCTACAGCAACAGAAATGGTACGTTAGGCAATATAAGTGGGTACCTGGGTTCCAGTTTTTGCACACCAAGACCACCTACGTCCATCACTCTCATTTTAGGGTGGCTTGTTTGTTTTGCCTCATTTCAGCTACTTCTAAGTAATCTGGGAACAATTTCTTAACATTTTATTAACAAAATCGTCTCCCATAAAAATACATTCTCTAGAACCCTAGGTTCACCAACATCACTGCTACCAAACCCGAATGAAGTGGGTTATTAAATTCCATTTTTTGACAGCAAGGCCAACTAGGTCCATGACTACCAATCGAACAGAATTACAGCAACAATGTAAGATTAACCACAGAACTTGTATAAAAATGAGTAACAGAACAACACCAAATCCAATCCAAAAACAACATCATCCATGTATTCAACATTCATTCCACTGAAAAATCAAAAAACAAACCAACCTTCAGTGAAGACGACATGTGGCGGTTGGAACGGAGACGGTTGCCTAAGGTGTCGGTGGAACTCACAGTGCGGAAAACCCCTCTTTTTGGTCCACCTCACAGCCCACACTCCGGCGAACCTCCGGCGGCACTCCGGGACAGGGACGGAACCACCTGGGACGAAGCGACACCTTCAACGCCTCCCTAGGTCGCTGGGCCGGAACGGAGGAAACACGATGCCGTGTTTGCGTCGAGCGCTCGACGTCGGAGCTGCGGCGCCGTCAAACGGAACGGGCTGGAGGCGTTCGATCTCTCCGACACGACCTTCAACAGTGAACGGCGGCACTCCGGCAAGGACTCGGTCTCTCTCTCTGTCGCTCGTCAACCCTTTCTCCAACAATCTCGTCTCTCTGTCTAGGTCACGTTTGAGCGTCTCCAATGTTCGCGCCGCTTCTCTCTCTACGAAGTTCGAATATCATTTCAAATTTCGAACGCACACCCTAAACTGCCCGTGCCCGTCCCTCGCCACGTCACACTTCAAGCACGTTTTCTCAGAATGCAGCAGCTTTTTCACCCTAAAACGTGGACCGCTCAAACGCTGACACGTGTGCCGTGTTCAAATGTTGTCAAATTTGGTTGTTCGAGTATCATTTTCCGAAAAAAAAATGTCTCTATCAATTGTCAGAGGACTTTTGCAAGGATACACCAAATCCTTGCTTGAAGAGGTAAGAAAGTTATGTTCCAAAGTTAATTTAGTTTCCACATGCATTTAACTATTTCTTCGTGATGTGTTTAGAATTTTCAATCTCATGAAAATTTTGCTTTCTGTTTATGATTTTCTTGTGTTAAGATAACTTGAACAGCTCATTACAAATTCAGTAATTTACAATTCATGTTTAAGTCATTTCGATTTCAATTCTTTTCTTCCATTGACAAAAAATAATATCTAGTAGAAAAATTCATGATATTTAACAATGTTTCTTTACATGATAAAACAAGCATGTTTGGGTATATTAGAAGTTCTGCACACATAAGTTTTGGTTATTGGATACATAAGATTTAGTAATTGAGGATAATAAACTATTATTTTAGAATGTGCTTGAGAAAAAAATTGAAGACAGATAATGAATTTTGGGTGTTTAGTGTTAGAAATACGAGTCTAAGTCTCACATTAAACATAAATGAGAAAAGTAGATATAAAGTACGATGCATTAATTCATTGTTTTAATATTTTAGGTAGAGAAAGATGTCAATCTCTTATGTATTTAGATTCAAGTTTTATTGATCTGATCTCTCTAGTGAATCTTTTTTGTAAACCTTACATTTAGTATGGAGGAAAAAGAAAGAAAAAACAATATTTACGAATCATTGTTCTATTTCTAACTTTTTTATTATCATCTCTAACATTTTTTTATAGGCAAATAATTATATTAAATAGAGCATTTGAGATCTTCAATCCATATATATATATATATATATATATAAGAGAATAGTGAAATGTTTTGAATCTAAACATTTAAAGTCTCCAATTTTACATTTGAACAACCTCCACAACAACATTGAATGTTAAAATAATTTTTTATTAAGCCTACGATTATAAATAAATTCACAAAAACTATTTTTATTATGAAAAAAAAACATATAAACGAGACAGATGACATAAGAGAGATCAAAAGAATAGGTAGTAAAAAAAAACCATGAATAAACCGGAGAAAAAAATCCTTCATGTATATCCAATATAAGATAATTAATCTCATACATGTTTCCTTGATGAATCTAGGTAAGCTAAATATTTGGACCATAGGTTGGTCGAATTGATCCAACTAATTAACACTCCTAACAAACACAGCAATGGTGAAATCCAATCTTTTATAATTAATCTCTATGTGTAAATGCAGAATACAGACTTAAAATCTCAAACTCTTGGTTGATTTATCATTTGGAATATTAGATAAAGAAAAACATCCAAGTTAAGAAAAAAAGTAAAAGAAAAGTTGTAACTTTAAAGTATTGGGGGGACGAACTAAACATGGTGCAACCTAATGCCGGTTCAATCTTCACATCAAGAGTCAATTTTTGGTAGTTGATTCTCCTCCAATGGACTAATTCTTTTTTTTTCTGCTATCTATACCCTGTTTTAAGAACTGCAACCTATTTCTGCACAAAATTTACATTACCAGAAATCAACGACAAGAAAATAAAACAATTAACGAATGAAGGGCATTAACAAATACCAAGACCACTGCACAAGTGCGAAACCCTGAATCCACTAATCAGACTGCTAATATAGCTTCATAGGGATATTTACACGGTAAGGGCAAGTCAAAACCATTTAATAATCCAATAACCGTACTTGATAGCAAAAATTTGATGAAAAGATATTTAAAAACTGAAATTCCAAGATCTATGTACTGCAAACCTGGATAGCCCAAAACACCAGCCCGCATAAATTACAAATAATATGACAGGCTTTACATGTATAGCATGAAACACAAGATAAAAATATTGTCAATCAAGTGATGTGCCACAAAAACACAATTATGGATGATAAACCTTACTTGGAATCAGTAAGGCGGCCATGTAGGCTCCATCTTTGGCGAAAACCTTCAATGCCCTCAATTCCACTAGCAAGAATTAGGCGCCTATACATATGAAACCAAGGTACATAAGATGTCCACAGATTGAAAATTCTAAACATCACATTCACACACCCAAATGTCACACGATATCCAATACACAAATATTGTCAAAAGTTTTGGGTGCTAAAGTGAGGAAATAAGGTCAATCAATAGAAGTATATAAGGCAATCCAAGAGCTCTTATGAATTTAGTTTATAGTTTTTAGTGCCTAAAGAGAATTTATTTTATACAAATTCACCACCAACTTCAATAAAATAAACTATGTGCTTTAGATATTGGAGATCAGTTTGAAAAAACAAAATAAAACTTAGTCCTAGGTTTTGATTTATTTTTTAAATAGATATTAGAAGTCCAAATAAGAACAAATATTCTTCTCTACCATCATAAATTTTGGGATAAGTACAGTAATATCTTTAGAAGAGTAAGATAGAGCACCACCTTCCTTAAAATAAAAGCAATGAAATGTTTAGTCATAAAAGATAATCATGTCTAAAGAAGCTGAAGTTTCTGTAGTTTAAAATCTCAGGAAAAATCATTCTTCAAGGATTTATTAAAAGCTTGCTTTATGCTCCATTAGGATATGTAAAGAAAAGAAACATTCTAGACAATGGACCACATTACAGGACTACTTGAACATACCTCTCCAATGATGTAACTTCTGCCTCAAGCTGAGAGGCCCTCCCCTTGGCTTCATCTAGAGGCATTGATAAACCCAACTTCAATTCACTATCTTGAAGTCGCTTCCGTATCTCCTTATCCTGGAGTCTATTTATTTTTATTCCAAAAAAAAGTAAAGGTGATGATAATCTAACAAACTTAATTGTCCTAAATCTTTATCTCCAACAATAACAATTAGCAAATACTACACATATTAAAGATCATTCAAAGAAGATTACATATGATTTAGTGGTAAAATGGAAGAGATGGAGTAAGGAGGAAGAAAAATAAATGAATATTCATAAATGATATCTGATAACAATGTTCTCACCCTTCGTTCAGCACATTGCTTATATAAAGCAATTTCATCTTGACAAAATGGTTCAATGTCATTGATTTGCAAGCCTGCAAGATATAATAAAGCTCATAAAACGTTCAGATAAAAAAGGCTGCAATAGACAAACATCTAATATTAAAAACAATTATCTCGTTAACATACTGCACTGTTACTGAACCTTGTTGAAGTTTTAGTCCTTTAACTTCTCCAATCTGGGCATACCAAAAAAGTGTACCCACTTTTTTTACAAGGTCGGAAAAAAATCAAGTGACTCACGTTCCTACATAACCCTAATCCTAATTACAAAACAACGAAGCAAAATAACTGCTTAATGCATGTCATTGCATCTACTTAGAACTATCAAATGAAAATAAAAACGTAGATCTAAGGGCTATTTTTCTTAAAAGTAAATCTTACGATACAAGTTCAATTTCCAGAATATAATATGTTACTAGAATTAAACTACAAAAAAAAACAAGTATATAAATAAATTACTCTTATTTTCTTTTTGCGTCATTAATTTCCTTATTTTTTATACACATTAATTATTAGGATTTTAGACGTTCTTTCTTCTCTATACAACTGTATTAAAATTAAGACAGGAGAATTCACTACATTTATTCACTTAAAGGAAATGTTTATATATACATACTATACCGCAACAAGAAAAACAGAAAATACAACTACAAACTATATAAAAAACAAACTAACATTCCAAAAATAATACCAAAGATGCCGAATAAATTGTGTACCTTGAATAAATTGTTCCCTAATTTTATGCAAGAAAAGGAATTAAGGGAAAGAACAGTTGCACCTGATTAATGAAAACGATACTTACAGAGAAATAGATTCCTGAGAAGTCCATCACACAAATCAACACCTTGGAGGACATGGGAGGCTATTTCCGGTGGTACTACAGGCGATGGAGGACCGGTCATTAAATCATCACCAATCAAAATTGTTTCATCCATAGTTGGCTGCGAATCGACTGAAACCCACACAAAAGTTTATCAGCATTATTCATCTTCCAAACATTTGAACCTTTTCATATTTTAAGGTATGTGACCTAAAGCAAAACAATTTAACATGCCAGTAAAGACAACATAGTCAGTATAACAGAGATGACGTACCATCCATGGTTGCTTTCTGGTAATCCTTCCGCAAAGAAAACACAACAATTCTGGTTTTTTCTGTTCTTTTTCTTTTTTATAGCAGCTCACAATATACGACTGCAGAAAAAAAAAACACGGATTACAATATCATAGTATAGTTGGTATTGCTATTGGTTGGCTAGCGGTGATCGGTGAGCTAAGGCTGTACAAGGGAACGGTTGATGGGTATAAAACTGCAAATGCAGGGGTTTACCGTGGCCTTCACGGTTATTGTATTTCAGAAGTGTGTCTATCTTTTTGAATTTAATTCACAACATAAGGGAAGTGAATGGAGGAATAAATGGTGAGTGAAAAAAAGAAACAACCAAGTAATGTGATTAAATTTTTATAAAAATATACCAAATGACTAAACAAGTATTTCACCGTTACGGACAGTTTTTCATCATTTCTACAAACACCTTATGGGCATATAATTTCTACAAATGCTAAATGAAATGATGATGACCCAACAGAGGTCTCCTCCTTCATGATAAATCTTTCCGCGGGCTTGCCGTTAGTTTGACTTGTCTTTTCTTTTACCACTGATGGAAGTGGCATTGTTTTCATCGACTTGGGAATCCAAGCAGCTACTTACACCATTGGAAACAGTAGCGACAGCATCATGACCACTTGGCCGGGTAATGCAGAGCCAACATATCGAAGACTCACTGCTAGTGCCTGGTGCTAGCGGCACATGCCAATAACCTTTTTCCGATTCCTGAAACATTTCAAGAACAGCATTTAGAAACAGTAGTCAAGAAACAAAGTTCTGAATTTGACGAGGCATGGTATACAAACATTTTGGATGCTGAAGTAGTTAGGATTTTTATGTTTGCAAGCTCAGCTTAGATGCCACGTGAATAATCTCAATGCTCTTATACAATGTTTCACTAATAACAATCATCAGATATCCAACTTCAATTTCCAAACATACAACTTCACCGGTTTCTACGCTATTTTTGTAATATGAAACTAATTAAGAGGTAAAAACAAGCAATTGATAATAAAAAAAGGGTAGAAAAATCGTGCTCAGGCATCTTGAAATTCCTATGGGTTTGGAAGGGTGTCACATCCCACACACATTGGCCAATTGGGTAGATAGAAAGAGCATCCAAGGTATCTTTGCGCCGTAGGTTTGTTTACTGCTCCTGCTCAGGCATCTTTATATTCCTTGGTAGATGGAAAGGGTATCCGAAGCATATGTAGTTAAGCCATACCCTAGTAAATAAATCGTGAGTATCTTGCTCAGATGTCAGAGCAAGCACCATTTCACCAAACATTTGCAAGTATATTCCAGTGTTACCCCTCTGCTTATCAACAATAAATACAATGAAAACATACCATGCTTAAGAAATGAACAAACAAAAATGCAAACAAAATATATATTAAGCATTACTATTTGCACAAATGCCGATATTTTGGAGATCAAACTAATTAAGAATAACTTATCTGCATCCACACCAATTGTAGGAGACATACAATTGTGTTAGGATATAGAGTAAGGGGAAAGGGGATTAGGGTAGAAGGGAGAGGACTGTATAAATAGATTGACTGTATAGTTAGAAGGGACTTTTTGATGAATTGATTTGTTGACAGGTATTGACCTGTGAAGAGGGTTAAGCCTCGGTTTCCATTCTGTACAGTGATTCTTACTGTGAATAGAATTCAGTTTCCTTCTTTCTGTGTCTTTTCTACGAGGAAGAGAGTTCTTGATTTGGTTCCCCATTTAGGAACCTATCAAATTGTCATCACAAAAAGGATCTCATTCTGATCCCTGAAGGACAGAGATCAAAGTTGCTTGCACAACTTCATGAACATTAGAGGTAAAAAAAAGTTTAAAAAGAATATACTGAATCATCACTTTATTAAATGACAATACAAATCTCTTGTTAATAACCAGAATAATTGTCTCAGGCCAAATAGTAGGAAGATATACACAAACACCAATGAAAATGATTGAGGTGGCACTGGGAACTAGTTATTGAGTCCCGTTCAGAAGGTATAGAGGAATTAAATTAATTATTTAGGGGAAGTTTGCTAAATGAGAGAGGTGGGTTTTGATTATTCTCTTCTTCATCTAAAGCAGAGGGCATTGCAGTATAGGTGTATTCTCTGCAGGAGCTGTGCTCCAGAAAAGTAAAGCAGCCCCTTTTACACTTATGTTTTTTCCTTCGTCTGTGATTCGTTTATGTTTTGAAGCTTACACTCACAGAACACAATAGAATCCCTTTACCCTCAGTCCTCAATCTTGGGTCCCTAAGTCCTAACTTCCTACCATCTCCCCTCGAATACCAAAAGATCAAAACTACTAAGTTGTCACACAGAACAAAATGCAAGCGCATCCCAGAAGGAACAGTAGTAGAGTGGCCACTCCAACATTACCTGGATAACCAATGAATATGATGGAGGCATCTGAAGCTTTAGGTTTCCTTTAATAAAAGTGTAGTGAACCTGTAAAGAAAACAAGATAACTAGTAAAGAAAAAGAAGGGTAAGCCATATAAATCTTGAATAACCTACATATCACATGTTGAACTATACGCAGAAGAACCTTAACAGCTCGAAACGGAATCAACTACTCCTATGTCAAACATAGGAAAATGTCCTAAAGGGAATAACAAACAATTAAAAATTATGCATCACCTTTTTTTCACAAAAACTACACACCCCTCCCGGAAAAATCCCAATCCCACATAAAACAGGTACAATAAAATTTAATTAACACAAAACATAATATCCAAATGAAAAATCTCCTGAACTAACCTTAGGAGTAATCAATTTCAGAAAAATGCCCAAACATGACACAGATATAATAAAATTTTAAATTAAATTTATAGGGAAAAAGATCCCATAGAAGACCAATTTTAAATTGTGAATAGGCAACAACTCACTCGTATATTGCTAAAGTAAGTAAAGCCAGAAAAATGAATAACTTACCTGATGTCTTTCTTTCCACTGGTTAAAAAAGTTACTTCCTATGAGTTCAAATATGTGATCTCGCATTTCATCATTTGTCACAAGAAAACACCTAAGTTTTACTGCGGCAAAAAGCCAATACCTACAACCCAAAAGATTAATATATAAGTAAATGGGTTATTAAACTTAACAGATTGAAACTAAATTTTAAAAATACATATGAATCAGTGCCAAACAGAAAATAAAAATGTTATAACATATTCATGAAAAACACAACAAAGAATTTTGACTAAATTAACTATTAAATATTTGAACCTCCAAAAGTTAAAATCGTTTACATTTTAGTACTTAAAAAGTTTAGCTTTCATTTAGACCTTCTCAGTTATTCAAGTCTACGTCCACTTTGGTTTTACCAAGAGCTTCAGCTGTCTAATGCAGAAACATATCATATACGGGACATCGAATGTGAATTAAGTCCCACACAAGATTATACATATTGCATAGATAACATGATAAATTCAAGTTTTAAATAAAGAGTCAAACAGAACAAGAAACGATATGGTTGTCCAAAGATTAACAGTGAAAAGCAAATGCAATGTTTAGGACATTTATTTGGAAATTTACCAATCATCATTGGACCCATTAGGAGTTGTATACAGTGCACCATTATTCATCCACTCCTCCACCAGTTTCCTGCTGGAAGGATTTTCCATTTGCCCTCTTAGGCGCTTATTGTGCAGCACAACGAGCGGCCATTTATTCCCACTCTGATTGTAAAGTTCTTTTACAACACAATCAAGCTGCACTATTACAAAATCAACAAAACAAACACAATTAGCTGCAAAAGCAATCAAGCAAAATTATCAGGCAAGAGCAATAAACATACATAACTTGTTCAGACAGTAAAATTAAAGGAACTTTATAAACATACATAACTTGTTCAGACAGTAAAATTAAAGGAACTCTAT
>JAHCHA010008933.1:0-28315 GCA_027742795.1 Vigna hirtella
ATGATTTCTCATTTAATGCAGATACTTGTTGCCATATTGATGGTTGTTGGTGTGGTCTATTGAATTGTCCTGCTTGCCTAACTTGTCCATTCTGACCTTGACCCATGCTTGGGTGTGGTTTCCACCCTTGGTTGTAGTTCCCTTGGCAGTATGGAAATTGATTTGCCATTAATATGATGGTTCACTCATTCAAAAATCCTCTTTTTCAAGATAAGTAACAACTTCACTCAAACTTATGACCAAGAGTTCAATCAAGATGTGCACATGCTTTAGTGTTCACAAAGTCATTTAAATTCCAACAAATGCTATATTTCATGAATGATCAATCAATTAAGCATGGATGTTCATGTGCTCATGGAATATTTCCTCACTAGGTAAAGTGTTTCACTCACACACAAGTGTATAAGAGGTAATCACTCATTCACTCTACTATCACAATGTCACATGAATCAACTTTGCCTTTCATTTTACCACAATCAAAAACATTCACAAGCATGCATCATCACAAGGACTTTTCAATGGCTTATAATGTGGCGGGGCTAACAAGAAAATTGGTTTTTTCTGGATCACAAAATCCTTGAGTTAAGAGAATCATAACAACACAATCATTCTTATTCATTCCCAACTTTCTTTTGCCTTTGCATTGAGCTTTGCTTCTTTTTCTTTTCTTTTCTTTTTCTTTGCATATTCTTACTTTTTAGCTCTTAGCTCAATGCTTTTCCTTTTTCATGTTTTCCAAACAACCCCAAACTTGAACATTTAATAATACCACACAAGATCTTCTACTTAACTCAAGGTAAAGATTTTCAATCAAGGGTTTCAGTGTATGTTCAAGGCTAAGGGTTCAAAGGATAGAACACAAAGTGTTCTCTTTTAGTGGGCTAACTTTATGAATTTGGCCAATAAAAAGGGTTCCAACAAACGGCCTTGATCACATGATGCAAAACAAGCAATTGATTCAATCATAGAAAACCTGGGCAAAATCATTCATGTTTCCAAAGTAATAACATTCAATCAATAACAACTCTGGAGCTCAAAACCTCACATATAAGCTCATTCACATTTGACATACACATCCTGCTTAATTTCACAATCACAATCATGATCTCCTGCATTTGTTCACAAAGCTTGTGAATCACCTGTATAAGCATTTTATGTGCACATCTATCTCAACATCAATCAATCACTAATCATCATCAAGCATTACTTATCACACAATCACAGTTAATAGCAAACCATCATAACAAACCATGTTTCCAATAGAGTACATCAAACCCTAATCTAAAACAAAAAATAAATAAGTTTAGAAAACTTAAACCCCAAAAGATACATAATTCACAATCTAAGCTGTCCTCTGTATCTTCCTCATCAATCTAAGCTGTCCTCTGTATCTTCCTCTTCTTGGATCTTCTAGTCTTGATTCTTTTTGCCCGATGAGGAGGCCATCCCTGCATCAAACATAATTCACAAAACCAAAAGATACATTGTTAAGCATTAGTAAACCACAATGAAGAAATCAGCCCCTTCAATGATGCTCTCTCCCAACCCCAAACTTAGATGGAAAACTAGTGAGCAAGTGAGTGGAAGGGAGATTTTCTAAAGAGGGATGAGGGAAAAGTTGTAGAGAACCTTTCAAAAGGTATGTAGGAGTGTGTGTGCAGAGAAGAGCCTGAAAATAAAAGCATTTGCGCAGTTTAGGGTATAAAAATACCCTAATGGGCTCGGGTTCCGCTAAAGGGTAACCAAAGCCCATCTGCGAGAGTACCGCTCAGCGGTAAGTTGCCGCTCAGCGACACTTTCGTGATGTGCTCTTCTCCTTCTTTTCTTATCCTACGTGCCTCCTAAACATGCCCCTCACTGGTTCCCTGCAATTCAATGCTTAAAATACTTATGCAAACCCTAACTAAAATAAAACAAACAAAAACAATCAATCAACTGGGTTGCCTCCCAGGTAGCGCTTGTTTAACGTCACGAGCCTGACCCAAAATCCACCAACACCCATCAGTAGGTGTTTAAAATCTCACCAACACCCATCAGTAGGTGTTAAAAACTTACCAACACCCATCAGTAGGTGTTACACACTTAGCATCCTTCAGTAGATGCTATATCCAACTAGCATCCTTCAGTAGATGCTATGTTTAGCAATATAATGTTCAACAGATTTAAAGATTACAAACCAAAGTAAAATTTAAAAGTTCTAAAATCACTGGGTTGCCTCCCAGCAAGCGCTCTTTTAACGTCATTAGCTTGACCCAGTAAAGCTCAAGTTCCTTCTTCATAGTTGATGTTGTCATTCCACCAACTCCTCAGCTGTTTCCTGTGAACTATTTTGGTCCTTCTAGAATGTGGAGACTCTATCTCTATCATCTCCTTCTCTTTAAAGCCCTTCACAACCCACAACTTGTTCTTGATTCTTACAGGTGTGCCAAGTTGGAGTCTTCTTTTCTCCCAGTCACCAGGAATTTGTCCTCGTCTTCCAATCTTTTCTTCCTTGTGTACCTGAAACAACAAACAATGGTTACCTACAACCTTGAGATTTTCATCTTTATGGCTAGTCATGGGTACATCTTGAAATGCAGCTTTATAACTAGCTTCTTCCTCCTGTGTTTGCGTCTCATCTTTAAAGACGTCTATAACCACTCTCTCCTCCCTGTCCTGGAGCACCACTATACCTTCATTTACATCAATGATAGCTCTGGCCGTTTTCATAAACGGTCTTCCAAGTATGATAGGTATCTTCTCTGTCTCCATCTTCATCACCACAAAGTCTGCCAAGAACTGAAGTTTGCCAACACAAACTATAATGTCCTCTGCAATCCCACATGGCTCCTTTGAAGATCCATCGGCCATTACTAGATTAACCTTTACAGGTTTCACATTAACATTGCCGATTTGCTCCAGTAAAGAGTAAGGTATCAAGTTAACACTTGAACCTAGATCAAGAAGAGCTTTCTTCACCCTTTTCTTCCCTATGGTACAAGGGATAGAAAAACTGCCTGGATCTGTTGCTTTAGGAGGGAATGACTCTTTTTTAACAGTTATACACTCCTTTGCCTCATCATCTCTACGTCTTTTCTTTGTAGAGATTTCTTCATTAGATTTAGTGTAAACCGTAATCTGTTGTAGAATCTGTTGCCAAGGTGCATCATTATCCACCATTTTGAATAATTCTGTGAAGTCCAGTTGTTTCCCTTGATGGATTGGAAAAGGAAAAGTGCTTTTGCTCTCTATTTCTCTTCTCTCTTCTGTATCTAACTCAACTTTCTCATCATCAACACTCTCTACCACCTTGCACTCTTCTCTGGGGTTAACCTCAGTATTAGCCCCAAAATTTCTATTTGGCCTTTCTTCCACCTATTTGGTGATCTGCCCCATCTGAATCTCCAAATTTTTGATAGCAGCTTCAGTGCTCTTTTGGGTAGACTCAGTTTTCTGTATGAAATTGCTGAGAGTTTCCTCCATCCTCATGGACCTTTCATTAAGCATAGATAACTGTTGCCATAAGGTGGGTTGCTGCTGCTGCTTATTATATTGACCAGCTTGCCCAGTTTGCCCTTGACCAATACTTGGGTGTGGTTTCCACCCTTGATTGTAGCTTCCTTGACGGTACTGATTGGTCATGTAGTTTACATCCTCCACGGCTTCAACTGGAAAGGCACATTGACCATTGATATGGTCGCCTCCACACAATTCGCACAACTGGGTTTGTACCTGTGCAGCAGTTTTCAACTCTTTGGGTAATTGTGCAAGAGTTTTAGTCAGAGTCTCCAGCTGTTAAGTTAGAATTTTGTTTTGAGCTAGCAGGGCATCATGTGTCTGTAATTGGAGGACTCCTTTTTGCATAGGAGCTCCTCTCTCACTGTGTAGCTCATTATCACTAGTAGCCATGTTTTCTATAATCTCTGTTGCTTCCTCTGGAGTTTTCCATTTAATATTGCCTCCTGGTGAGGCGTCCAGCATCATCTTGGTTTGTGAACCAAGCCCTCCAAGGAAAGTTAAGACTACTTCCTGATCTTCAAAGCCATGTGTGGGTGTTTTACGTAACAAGCTTTTGTATCTGTCCCATGCATGCCCCAGTGATTCTTCCATGCCCTGCTTAAATGAAGAAATCTCTTGCTTGCCTTTTGTCACCTTAGATTGTGGGAAGTACTTGTTTAAAAATTTTGTGACCACTGCTTCCCACTCTGTGAAACTTTCTTCTGGGAAAGAATTCAACCAAAGCTTAGCATTGCCTCCCAATGAGAAAGGAAACAAGCTAAGTTTGATAGCTTCGTCTGGCACCCCATTAATCTTGACTGTGTTGCAAATCTCATTGAAGGTAGTGAGGTGCTCATATGGGCTTTCATGAGATAACCCATTAAATTGGTTGCTTTTCACCAGTTGAATCAGTGCTGGTTTGACCTCCATATTAGCTGCATTGACTCTAGGTCTAGCTATACTGTTAAAGTGCTGAGGTCCAGCTATATTCGTGTAGTCAGCAAGAGTTCTTCTAACATTGTTGTTCTCCATATTTTCTGTGCTATGAACAGAACCTTGTGGTGATGATTGTAAGAGAGTTTCTGGAGAAGGGAAAAGTTCTCTAGATGTTCGGATTCTTCTCCTCCGTCTACTCTCGTCTAGACCTTCAAGCAGAGGTTCTGTTGTTTTCTTGCTCCTTGTTCTAATTGCTTCCTGCATGCACAAGAAAACAAAACCCTAGAAAAGATTTGTTAGCACAAAAAGATATAGGAGAAGATATAGATTCAGAAGATAAAAGATTCAGAGGATAAGATAAAATAATATAAAATAAAATAAAATAAAATAAAATCTAATCTAATCAAATAAAATAAAATAAAATAAAATCTAATCTAATCAAATCAAATCAAATCTAATCTAATCAAATAAAATAAAATAAAATCAAATAAAATCAAATAAGATAAAATAAAATAAAATAAAATCAAATCAAATAAAATAAAATCAAATAAAATAAAATCAAATAAAATAAAACCAAATCAAATAAAAACCGAAAAAATAAAAACAGAAAATAAAAACAGAAATTCAAAATTAAAGTCAAAGATAATCAATAATCACACAAATTAACCAGTTAAACCAGAGTCCCCGGCAACGGCGCCAAAAACTTGATGGACAAATTTATGATCACCAAAATATGATGTCAAAAACTTGTTTTACAATCGGCAAGTATGACCGAATCGTTCAAGTAATAAACTTGGTAAGACCAAGTATCGTTCTCCCAAAGGACTCACGGCCTAGTTTAGTTGTGTGGTTTGTTGATTAGCTAAGACTTAAGAACGAAATAATTGAGGTTTAATATGCAAAACAGAAAATAAACATGTATGCATGAGGTTTTGATCAATGGCAAAAGCAAAAGACAAGCACTTTCAATGAAATATATATATGAATATGTTGTTGGGGGTCAATTTCATCTTATCCACTCTCATATATTTTAGGAATTCAACATTCAATTCATCATTGTTAATGTCACTCTCTAAAGTACCTTTCAAGAAGGCTTCTCCCTAATTACGAGTTCATACAATTCCTAGCATTCCTAATAATTAGTTCATCAAGTGCAGGAGCTTAACGACAACCAATATAATATTGGGAGCAATTCCCCGGATCTAGAGTTCCCCGTACGTTCCCGTATCGACAAAATCAATAATCATGCATTGAATGAGTTAAACAAAGCAAGCATTAAGCAAAGAGGAAAAACCCTAACTAATGATGAAAGAAAGCATAAATCTTAGATTAAGATGCAAGCACAAATTCCATATATGAGAGCTTTAAAAGATTACATTGATTCCCCAACAAACATACAAGGTTTAGTTCACCATATTCATGGTGAACCTAGATGAACAATAATGAAAGAATGAAAGATAAAACCCTAGAAAGGTGAAGAGGTAGCCTGAGCATCCAAGATCCTCCTTCAAAGGGGTGGAAGAGAGAGTGTTTGCTTTGTTTCTGCCAAAGATACCAACCCTAAGACATCTAGGTCTTTAAATAGGACATAAAAATAATAGAAAACGGGTCCAAGCCCAAACAGATCATAAAATCGCATACAACTGGCACAAAACTCGTCTGGTTGACTTTTTTCGTATTCTGGTTGACTGGTTGACTTTTTGGTTGACTGGTTGACTTTTCTGGTTGACTGGTTGACTTTTCTGGTTTCTGGTTGACTTTTCTGATTCCATCTCTCTCCTTCTTCACTTCTTTCACTAAATTCACCTTAAAACGTGCACAAAAACACTGAAATCAAGCATAAACCTGTCCAGCTCTCTTATTTATGAAAATATGGATAAAAGCATGATTTGATGCTAGTTTCTAAGTGTAAAGGTTGCTTTTTGTGTCAGTTTTAAGCATGAAAATAACAGTTTTTCAACTGTTATCAATGGCCTCCACTGGAAAAGCACATTGACCATTGATATGGTCACCACCACATAGTTCACAAAGTTATTGTTGAAACTCTCATGTATTGAATTGGTTCTTTATTTTATATGCTTTGCTTCATTAATTGTTAGGGTTTTTCTTCTACGCTCTGTGCATGCTTTGTTTAACTCATTCAATTGCATGATCATTGATGTTATCTATATGGACAAATATAGGTAAATGTAGAACTGAGGAAATTCTCCCAGAAGCAATATTACCAAGACGTAGGAATAGGAGGATCGGTTGCCTTTAAGCTTCTGTGCGAATGTAATGCATGAATAATTACTAGGGAGACAAGACATTGTAAACTAGTGATTAGGATTAGGCTTGGTTCACCGAGACATCGGGATTAAGGTAAATTAGAAAGTGGCATTAACATAAATGAAGAAAGATGAATTCATGAATACATGAGAGTGGATAGGATAAGTCGAAAACCCCAACAACATAATTATTCATATTCTACATCAATCACTTTTTCTTCTTTCAATCCAATTGATCAAAACTTGCATTCATGTTTAATTTCCGCAATTCAAACACAATGTTTTTGTTTACAAGTCTAATGTAATCAAGAAATCACATAACTGTCTACGTCGTGGTCCTTTGGGAAATGATACTTGGTCTTTCCATTTTATTATTACTTGATACGATTCGGTACACTTGCCGAGTGTTAACAAGTTTTTGGCGCCGTTGCCAGGGACTTGAGGTTTAATTATTCTATTTGTGTGATTATTGATTAGCTTATACTTAATTTTTATTTTGTTATCTTTTTATCTTTTATTTTTTATCTTTTTATCTTTTAGTTTATCTTTTATATCTTTTTGTGCTAAAAATTGTTTCTAAGGTTTTGTGTTCTTGTGTATGCAGGATACAATTCGTACTAGGAGCAAGCAAACATCGGAACCTCTTCTTGAAGGATTTGACGAGAGTAGACGGAGAAGGAGAATTCGAACATCTAGAGAATTATTCCCTCCTCCGGAGATACTTTTACAACCCTCAGCACAAAGGTCTGAACAAAGCACTGAAGAGATGGCCGGAGAGAACAATGGTAGACGTACTATGGCGGATTACACCCCAGTTGTTGGCCCTCATCACTTTAACAGTATAGCAAGGGTGAGGGTCAATGCTGCAAACATGGAGCTGAAACTGGTGTTGATACAATTGGTGAAGATCAACCAACTTAATGGGCTATCACATGAAAGTCCATATGAACATTTAACCACATTCAACGAGATTTGCAACACTGTGAAGATCAATGGTGTGTTGGATGACGCTATAAAGCTTAGTTTGTTTCCTTTTTCATTGGGAGGCAATGCCAAGCAATGGTTGAATTCTTTCATGGAGGATAGCTTTATTGAATGGGAAGCCGTGGTTTCAAAGTTTCTAAACAAGTACTTCCCACAATAAAAAATCAACAAAGGGAAGCAAGAGATTTCTTCTTTTAAACAAGGCATGGAGGAGACGCTAGGTCAAGCATGGGATAGATACCAGAGCTTGTTGAGAAAAACGCCCACGCATGGCTTTGATGAAGCAACAATAGTCCTTCTTTTCCTTGGAGGTCTTGGATCACAAACCAAATTGATGCTAGATGCCTCAGCTGGAGGTAATATCAAATGCAAGACTCCAGAGGAAGCCACTTAGTTGATTGATAACATGGCTACTAATGACAACGAGATGCATAGTGAAAGAGGAGCTCCACCTCAACAGAAGGGGGTCCTACAATTGCAATCTCAAGATGCCTTGCTTGCATAAAATAAGATCATAACTCAACAGTTGGAGAATTTGACAAAGACACTTGCTCAGTTGCCAAAGGAGTTGAGAAACGTTGCACAAGTTCAACAACAACTCTGTGAACTATTTGGTGGTGATCATATCAAAGGTTAATGTCCTTTTTCCAGTGGAGGCCCTAAAAGATATCAATTTTATGGGCAATCAATTTCAATTTCGCCAGGGTAACTTCAACCAAGGGTGGAAACCTCACCTAAGCATGGGTCAAAGTCAAAATGGACAAGCAGGACAAGTTAATAAACCACAGCAATAACCATCATTATGGCAACAAGTATCTGCACTAAATGAGAGATCAACAAAGTTAGAAGACACTCTTCAACAATTTATGCAGGTGACTATCTCCAACCACAAGAGCAGTGAAGCTGCCATTAGAAATTTGGAGATGCAAGTTGGCCAATTAGCGAAGAAGTTGGAGGATATGCCTGACAAGAGTTTTGGGGCTAATATTAAGGCTACCCTAAGGAAGAGTGTAAAGCTATTGTAAGTGTAGATGATGAGAGGGTGGACGAAATAAAGAGAGAGTTGAGTTAGAAAAAAGAGAAGAAAAAGAAGAAAGAATAGGTGAGGTTGAGAGAAAAGAGAAAGAAAAGAAGAGGGGAGACAAAAATATTGAAAGAAATGAAAAAAATTCTTCCTTATCCTAAGGGGAGTGAGAAAATAGAAAAAGAGAGACAATATGAGCGTTTTAAAGATATTTTCAAGCAATTGGAGATTATTATACCTTTGAATGAAGCACTGCAACAAATTCCAGATTATGCAAAGCACATGAAGTAAGTCTCCACAAAAAAGAGATATCTAGATGAGGAGACTATGGATGAAAAAGGAGATTGGAGTGTTATTGAGAAGAAACCACTTCCTCCAAAAGTGAAAGATCCAGGAAGTTTTACTATTCCTTGCGTCATTCGGAAGGAGAATATAAGGAGAGCCCTAATTGATTTAGGGTCAAGCATTAATTTGATGCCTATATCTCTGCTCAAAAGGATTGGTGATCTTGAAGTCAAGCCATCAAAGGTGACTTTGCTAATGGTAGATGGATCTTCAAAGAAACCCTATGGTGTGGCGGAAGATGTGGTGGTTTGCATAGACAAACTTAAATTCCTAGTGGACTTTATGGTGATGGAGATGGAAGAAGATGATAAGATCCCAATTATTCTTGGAAGACCGTTTATGAAAACGGAAAAGGTAATTATCAATGTGGATGATGGATGATAGTGCTTCAAGACCAAGAAGAAAAGGTGATCTTTAATGTCTTCAAAGTGGAGCAACAGATGCAAGAAAAGGAGGCTAGTCATAAAGCTGCATGTAAGGATGTACCCGTGACTAGCTCTAAAGATGCAAAGTCGGTCCTCAAAGGTAAAAATTGTTTCCTGTCACAGGTTAGGGAAGAAGAAAAAGATGACAAAGGAAGGAAGGTTCATGATGACTTGATGGAGGCACAATTCAAACTTGGCACACCGGTAAGATTCAAGAACAAGTTGTGGGTTGTTAAAGATTTTAAAGAGAATGGAGTGATTGAGATTGAGGCTCCATATTCAAGGCGAGTCAAAAAGGTGGATCGAAAGCAATTGATGAGTTGGTGTGATGAAAGAAGGATGAACATTAACATTGAGGATGGAACTTGAGTTTTATAGGTTCAGGCTCGTGACATTAAACAAGCGCTACCTAGGAGGCATCCCAATTGATTGAATTTATCTTTGTTTG
Source organism: Vigna hirtella (assembly GCA_027742795.1). Classification (NCBI taxonomy): domain Eukaryota; kingdom Viridiplantae; phylum Streptophyta; class Magnoliopsida; order Fabales; family Fabaceae; genus Vigna; species Vigna hirtella. The sequence goes on from JAHCHA010008933.1 coordinate 9,907, forward strand.
TTTGTGTTGGTTTTGCTCTAGTTGCATTATAGGGATTGAATGTTTGAGTGATGTGAGAGGATAAATGCATTGGGTAAGTGAGAGGCATTGGTAAAGGACACCTAGGGAAAGCTAGGAAGAAGGAGACTTGGTGTCGCGAATACCGCTCAGTGGTAATTATCGCTGAGCGCAACACTGCAATTTTGCTGACTGGTCTTGTTTTGATTGGGCTCAGCGGGATTTGGCCCATTAGGTCATTTTTATACCCTAGGGTACGTCTTGGCCGTCACTATCAGATCCCACTCTTCCCAAACACTCTCAAGCACTCTCCAAAGAGTTCTCTTCACTTTTCCCTTCTTCCCCCTTCATAAAACCTCTCTTTCAACCATTTTTGCATCAAGTTTCCATCGAAGTTTGGGTTGTGAGAGATCATTGATGTTAAGGGCGGATTTCTTCACATTGCTAGAGCATTCTACACATATTTAGCATCTCCACCCAAGTAAGTACATGCATTTTACATTCTAGGGTTTTTGAAAACATGAATAGGTATGAACATGGTTGTCTAAGCATGATTTTTGAGGGATTTTGATTTTTATGCATGATTAGATGAATTAATCACTGTTTGGACCGATTAAATTGTTCGATTTGGGTCTGGAACTAGGAAGAATGCATGTGGGTGGAGATTAGAAGCATTTTTGGATGATTTTTTGCAAATCTGCAGAAACGCCGCTCAGCAGAAATTTCCCCTGAGCGTGATTTCTGCAGAATGGTGCTTTTGTGTTTTTTCTTGGTTGTTTATCTACACAAGTGGCACTGAGGGGTTCTGTTTTGCCCTTAGCGGTGATAAGAAGTGTTTTAGGGAGTTGATTGTGGTTTACTAATGCTTAATGATGTTTCTTTTGGTTTTGTGAATTGTGTTTGATGTAGGGATGGCCTCCTCATCGGGCAAGAGAATCAAGACTTTGGGATCCAAAAGGAAGGAATTAGATCGCCCCTATTCCACCAAGTTCCTGTCCCGCAGACATGGGCAACATTTCATTAGTGTTCAAGATAGAAGACTATTGATGGAAAGGAAGGTTGGGTGGATACCTGACTTTGCTCCACAGTTTGGAGAGCAATTGGAAAACAGAAACTAGGAGAAAATAGCCACATATGCTGCACCAACTAACATAGCAGTGGTCAAAGAGTTCTACACCAATGCAAGGCGATTGGGTGATTATCCCACTAAGGACTATATGAGCTATGTTAGAGGAAAAACCATTGGGTATGATCCTGATTCCATTAACAGGTTTATAAATATAGAATGGGCTGGTGAACAGTGTCAGTTTGATCTGAACATGAAGAAGGAGCAGATTTAATGATGTAGAAAGTGTGTTGTGTGTGTCTCGAGGGCACTTTTAGAGAAACAGGAATGGTGTAGTTGTGCATATCAGGAGAGCTGATCTAACTCCCTTGGCAAAGTATTGGATGGCGTTTTCTCATGCCAACATCCAGCCTTGTTCACATCTTTCTGATATTACTGTCAGCAGGGCTCTATTTCTGTATTGTGTGCTCAAAGGGATGAGCATTAACGTTGGCCAGGTCATAGCCAATGAGATACAGGTGTGTGCCAATACTATGAACAATAAGGCACCTTTGGGGCATCCTTCCTTGATCACACACCTCTATGAGCTAGCTGGAGTAAATATTTCTATACCGCTAGTAGAGAGGCCTAGGAAGGCAATTGATGAGGCCTACTACATACAGTATTGTGGCGGAGATGAGGCAGCTCAGCCAGTACCAGCACGTAAGTCTTCTAGAAGGAGAGGACCATCACGAGGACATGCACCGCCTCATGATGCAGAGCCTTTTCAGATGAGGTACATGTATATGTCTTTGATGGAGGACAGGTTGTAGTCTATCCACAGAGGGCAGGTGGCCACAACAGAGATGATCATTGGGATGTATGATACACCCCGAGGACATCGGTGGACCATGGATGAATTCAATAATGTGGTGGCATGGCTAGAGGAGCAAGCTCATGCTAGTGGAGCTGGAGCAGATGAAGCTCCTACTATGGATGATGATGAGAATGATGATGATGACTTTAAAGATTTTGAAGAAGAAGGAGAGGAGGAAGATTTGGATGATAGCAAGGGTTGATGAGGAGCAGAGTTAGCATCTACTGATGGATGTCATCACCTCTAGAGCAGGATTTTTTCTATATTTTGTTTTGTACTGTTGAACTTATTTGCTTCTGTTCTTAGAATAGGTTGTGATGTACTCAGTGTGAAACTTTATCTGCTACGATGGTTTTCTTGTGATTTATGCATGATGAGTATTGCTTGATGATGCTTGGATATTGATTGATGTTGAGATTGTGCACTATATGCTAATATACAGGTGGTTGTTCACAAGCTATGTGAACAGATGCATGATGTTGTGATTGTGATTATGATGCTAAGCAGGATGTATATCTGGAGTAGATGGAATGTTGAATGAGCTTATGTGTGAGGTTTTGAACTCTAGAGTTTTTGTGATTGAGTGCTATTACATTGAAAGCATGAATGACTTTGCCCAGGTTTCTATGATTGAATCACTTGCTTGTATGTGTCATATGATCAAGGCCATTTGTTGGTAACCCTTTTTAGCCAAATGCATGATTTTAGCCCAATAAAAGAGAGCATAATGTGTTTTATCCTTTGAACCTTTAGCCTTGAATATGATGTGAAAACCTGTTTTGAAAATCTTTACCTTGAGTTGAGTTGAGAATATCTTGTGGTATTGATAAAGGTTCAAGTTTGGGGTTGATTGGGAAGTCTAAAAAAAAAGGAAAAACAACAAGCATTGAGCTAAGCACGTGAAAAGCAAAATAAAAAGGAAAGAAAAGGGAGAAAAAGAAAAGCTCAATGCAAAAGAAAGTTGGGAAGAAGTAAGAATGGTTGTGTTTAAATGATGATTCTCTTAACTCAAGGATTTTGTGATCCAGAAAAACCAATTTTCTTCTTAGCCTAGTCACATTATAAGCCATAGAAAAGTCCTTGTGATGATGCTTGCTTGTGAGTGTGTTTAATTGTGGTTAAATGAAAGACAAAGTTGATTCATGTGACATTATGATAGTGGAGTGAATGAGTGACCTCTATATACACTTGTGTGATTGAGTGAAACACTTTATCTAGTGAGGAATAATTCCATGAACACATGATTACATCTATGCTTAGTTAATTGATCATTCATGAGAATAACATTTGTTGGATACTACGTGATTATGTGAACACCGCAATGAGCTTGATTGAGTCAAAGCATGTGTGCATCTTAACTGAATTCTTTTTGATAAGCTGATTTGAGTAATTACTTGTCTTGAAAGAAAGAGTTTTTGAATGTGTTGAACCATTGTATTGATTGGTGGAAGACTGAGTTACATCTTGTTTGCTTGAGGACAAGCAAATTCTAAGTTTGGGGTTGTGATAACGGTTGAAAAACCGTTATTTTTATACTTAATTTTGACATTAAAAACAACCTTTATGACTTAGAAACGAGCTTGGAATCATGTTTTTGCTTAAGTTTTGGAAATAAGAGAGTTGGATGGGTTTTATGCTTGGTTTTCCGTGTTTTGGAAGGAATTAAGATGAATTAGATGAAAGAAGTTTAAGTAGTAAGGAGCTGGACTCAAGAAAGGAAGTAAAAGTGCACAAAAGAAGAGTCGCAGTCACCGCTGAGCGTAGCTTTTACCGCTGAGCGGCATTCTGAAGTACCACAGTCACTGCTTAGGGCCAAAACTGCAGCTAAGCGTCATCTTGAAGAGTCGTGCTTACCGCTGAGCGCCATTTATTTGGGCTTGGGCCAATTTTCTGTAATTTTAATAAACTATATAAGGTTTTAGTCGACTTAGGGTTGACATCTTTGGATAGAAAGAGGAAAAATCACACTCTCTTCACCCCTTGGAGGCGGATTTTGGATGTAGAAGCTCCGATCTTCAACTTTTTAGGGTTTTATCTTTCATTCTTTCATTGTTTTCATCTAAATTCACCATGTCTATGGTGAACTAAACCTCCATTGTTGTTGGGGAAACCATGTATTCCTTTGAAACTCTCATGTATTGAATTGGTTCTTTATTTTATATGCTTTGCTTCATTAATTGTTAGGGTTTTTCTTCTACGCTCTGTGCATGCTTTGTTTAACTAATTCAAATGCATGATCATTGATGTTATCTATATGGACACATATAGGTAAATCTAGAACTGAGGAAATTCTCCCAAAACCAATATTACCTAGACATAAGAATAAGAGGATCGGTTGCCTTTAAGCTTCTGTGCGAATGTAATGCATGAATAATTGCTAGGGAGACAAGACATTGTAAACTAGTGATTAGGATTAGGCTTTCTTCACTGACACATCGGGTTTAAGGTAAATTAGAAAGTGGCATTAACATTAATGAAAAAAGATGAATTCATGAATACATGAGTGGATACGATAAGTCGGAAACCCCAACAACATAATCATTCATATTCTACATCAATCACTTTTGCTTCTCTCAATCCAATTGATTAAAACTTGCATTCATGTTTAATTTCCGCAATTCAAACACAATGATTTTGTTTACAAGTCTAACTTAATCAAGAAATCACATAACTGTCTAGGTCGTGAGTCCTTTGGGAAACGATACTTGGTCTTACAATTTTATTATTACTTGATACGATTCGGTACACTTGCCGAGTGTTAACAGTATGTGAAAGTGAAAAGTTTGAAAATGACATGTTAAGTTCAAATATATTTACTTGTAGGCAAAGCTATACTTGATGACATGTTAAGTGAGTAGAGGGTATACTTGATGATATTATCACTAAATTGCCTTGATTTTGTAGGTTATTGGTGTGATTTGGAAGAAGAGTAAAAGTATCAAGGAGTTGGAATTCAAGAGGGACAGTAAAAGCATTAGAAAAGGAGAACAGGAGGTCACGCAAGGCGCCTAAGCGCCCCATTATGGGCGTTGAGCTCCAGTTTTTATGTTTTTGGGCGCCTAGGCACCTCATTATGGGCGCTGAGCGCCAGCTTTCTCTCGTACACCGCCTGGGCGCCCTCTAAGGGGCGTTGAGCACCAATTTTCTCGCAATTTCACCCGGTTGCCCCCACTTAGGGTGTTGAGCGCCAGCGACGTTAGCCCATGATCCAATTCAGCCCTATTTAAGGATTTGCACGACTTAGGATTGATATCTCTTAATGGCTTGAGCACAGAAACACACTTTTTGCCCCTTGGACGCAGATTTAGGGATGTGGGAGCTCTCCTCTTTAGTTTCTAGGGTTTTTCTATCTCTTCCATTCCATTGTTCATCTAGTTTCTCCATGATAATGGAGAACTAAACCTTATTTGTTGTTGGGGAAGATGTAACCTTTGAACTATCATGTATTTTGAATTGATTCTTATTTATTTATGCTTCTTTCATCAATTGTTAGGGTTATTCTTCTTTGCTCTATGCTTGTTATGTTTAACTCATTCATGACATGATTATTGGTTTTCGTGATATGGACACATACATGGAAACCTAGAGCTGGAGAATTGCTCCCAAAAGCAACATTGCCTAGGGATGGGGATATGAGGTTTGGTCGTCTTAAGCTTCTAATCGTAATGCAGAATTAATTATTAGGGATGCAAGGGATTGTGGTATAGTAATTAAGGATAGGCTTTCTTCACCAAGGGATCGGGTTTTAAGTAATTTAGAAAGTGATGTTAAAAATTGAATGAAGAAGATGAATTCTTATATGCATGAGACTAAACTAGGTGAAATCTAAACCCCAACAACATACTCATCTCATATTTTCAACTTCATCCATTCATTCTAGTGTTTAGCCTCAATTGATCAATTTGCATTCATATTTACTTTCTTGTTTTGCATTCAAAACCCTAAAATTGTTCTTCAAAGTCTTAATTAGTTAAGTAATTACATGACTGTCTAGCGTCGTGAGTCTCTTGGGAAATGATACTTGGTCTTACCATTTATTATTACTTGATACGATTCGGTATAGTTGTCGACATCTTAACAAGCACAGGTTTAGCTTAACCCACAATCTCAGTGATATCTGAGTTTTTGATGATGACAATACATAATTAATAACACATGTGTATTTTATGTTACATGTTCTATGTTTACATGTTATATGCTTTTCTTTAATGTGTTAAATTTGTTAAAGCATATCTGAGAACATGTTTGTGTTGTTCATTGCATATCATTGTGTTAAATATGTGATTTTATATGTGTATGCATGACATATGTTTTTGGAAAAGGAAAATCACAAGCACTATGGTTGAACTTTAAATGTGTGGCAAAACAAAAGTTTTAAGTTGATTACATTATGGGGTGAATAAATTAAAACTCGTGTGTTTGCACAATCTTTTTTTAAGTGTGTTGTGATATTTTTCAAAGAGAAAAGTTTTCAAAAATGTGCAAAAAGATTTCACTTAATCGAATGCATGCTCTCTGTATTCGAATAAGTTAGTTGATGTTTTGAAAATCTGTTAAATGCTTGTAACAACTAACATAATGGTCATATTTTTAAATATGTTGACCAAACATTAAATGATAGTCGATTGCATTAATTGTACATCAATTATTTGTTTGACTGCTGCTAAATATGTTATAACTGATTGTTATATTCGATTACGTTAGTAGCTCAATCGATTAAAATGCGTATGATATGTGTTATACTATAAATTGATGCAAATTTGATTTCTGTAAGAACTTTTGGCAATATAACAATTTCATATCCTTTACAAAAAGTTGTGATCTTACAGAAAGAGAGGAAAAGCTCCAAGAAACAAGATTGACCGTGGTGATCAACAACTTGTGATTTCTTGAAGAGCAAGACTGTTGTGTTTCAAAGACTAATCAATTTGCACATTTGGGTGTTACTGCGTGATAAGATTCTGCAATCTCTTGAAGATTGGTTTGAGTTCCCTTTTGTGACTACACGAAGAAGAACGTGTATGTTCTTGACTTTGAGGGTGCCTCAAAGGGGTTAGACGACAAGAGAGGGGATTCTTGCTGCTGGTCTTGTTGTGTATTGCCTATATTTTGATTAGAGGGTTAGAGAGGTGTTTTACATTTTTTATGTGAGGTCTTCTGTAGAAACCTTGTTGTAAAAAACTTGATCATTATAGTGCATTTGCTTCCCGTGGTTGGAAGGACACTGGATGTAGGCAGGTTGGCCGAACCAGTATAAAAACGCAGTGTTTGAATTTTCTTATCCCTACTCTCTTTTATTTAATCGATTATTTTTTGTACTTATTCGATTAAGTTTCCGCTGCATTGAAAATCTTTTACCTTGCGATTTAAGAAAAGTATAAAGACATCATTTTTTTGTGGAAAAGATTTTAGAAAAGCTTTTGTTTTTTTTACACTTCACCAATTTACCCCCTCTTGGTGTGAGAAATTGAGCCATTCTATTTTAACATTTTTTTTTATGAAATTGAATTTTATGCTAAATTGAAGGCTAGATGAACCTTTATCTTATAACTTTATATCTATTTGAAGGTCTAATTAGATGCTATCGTCCATGAGTTATTCGTTTTAAATCTTTTATTTTATGTGATTCAATACTGTTAACTTTATATTATATATTATTTTGTCAATCTTGAGCGTTATTCATTGTCTTTCTCAGGATGTGACAGCAACTTAAGGCAATGAATTTGAGGATTACTTTTTGAAGCATGAGCTGCTTATGGGAATATATGAGAAGAAAGCATTCCCATTGCTCTTACTGGTAGTGACATTCTTGCTAGGGCTAAAAATGGAACAGGAAAAACAGTTGCATTTTGTATTCCTGCACTATAAAAAAATGATCAGGATAATAATGTTATTCAAGGTTCGGCGTCTACTTGTGCATTTTAAGAATTTTAAGAATTCTCATAAATATAGTTGAAATGATTTTGTTTATTATTTTTAGTTTTTCGCCTTTCTTGTAGTTGGTCGCTTGTTGGCTCACTAAGCAGTGTTTTCTTATTAAAACATATGCAGAGAGGGAATTAACTAATATTTATGATTGTTGACAGGGAAGGTCCAACTAGTTTAGTAACATTATTTCTCGAGTATTCACTTAAACAAGCTTGATTTGATGTTGTTGTTTTAATTTCCTTACCTTCTTTCAGCATTTTATCCATGGTCCAGAAAGATAATAAATTCTCATTTCTTTGACCTTTTCAAGTGTTTTTTTATGAAACCACGTTTTATAAAAAAATTATAATAATTTTGTAAAAGTCTAAAACTAAGTGTTTTAGTGCTTTTCTTCAGAGCCAGAGATAGTATTTTTCAAAGCTTAAACAGTTAGCCCCCAATTCTTTGAGAATATATTATTTCTCTTAATTTTAACTATAGGTTTTGAACATTTCTTTAAACAAACTTTTTTTTATTGGATATATTTGATGAATGTATAAATTATGTATACTAGTCTTTTCCATACCCTATAATTTCTCCTTGTATGTATATATTGATTGTTGAACATGTGGCTGCTAATTTTTGTGTTGTCTTGTCCATGTGTAAATACATTATGGTGCCAAAGTTTGAAAATAATATTTCTCTGGCTGTGTTGTTGATGCATGATTAATTTATTTGTTATTTGTAGTTATTTAATGTCTATTATATTTTTGAATGAGCATTGATTTTAGGCTTCACTCATGTCTTGATCAATGCCTTTGTTATATACTGTAATGTAGTTGTAATATTGGTCCCAACTCGAGAGCTGGCTTTGTAAACATCCCAAGTGTATAAAGAATTTGGAAAACATTTGAAAATTCAAGTTATGGTCACAAGAAGTGGTACCAGCCTGAAAGATGATATTATGCGTTTATATCAACTGGTTCATCTGCTAGTTGGAACTCCAGGAAGAATATTAGATCTTGCAAAGAAGGGTGTTTGCATTCTGAAAGATTGCTCTATGCTTGTTATGGATGAGGTAGTTACATTTATCTTGAAATTTACTAAATGATAGATACGTTAGCTAATTTATACTGTTTATAGCATTACAAAAGGGATTGAAGATGAGGTTAAGAAATGATTGGATGGTGTTAGCAGAAGCAATGGCTTTTATTCATTCTCTGGAACTTTCAATATTAATTCTTCTGATATTCTTTTACTTGATGAATTTAGTTGGAATAAAATGTTAGAATATTTACTGGATGGTGATGTACGAAGAGATTCACATGGTATTTTATTTGTAGATCTTTAATGATTCATCTTCTATGAAAGCTGTAGATGAGGACATTAGAAGGAACTGAGCTTCTTTTATTTTAAGTGTTACTAGAAATTTGGTTACAGTTCAATAGTATATGTACATTAATGTAATATTTGGATTTAATATATAGTTTCATGAATAAATTATGTATTAAATATTATTAGACAATTTAATGTTTGAAATGAATTCTATTTTGTTAGTTCCATTGATTTTGTTCATTTGAAACTATATTGATTATAAATTGATTCGATGAGATATATTATGACTTACTAAACAATGTACATCATAATATGTTGATTCTGAAAACCAGTAATACACCCCATATTATAACAGGTAAACACATCTACGTCATAATACGTTTCGCCATATTATCATAATAAATTGTGCATATTATGATTGATTTAAGAAATTACGTCATAATATATTCAAGCTATTATGACATAGATTTCTGTTACGTCATAAAATGCGCTGACCTACTATAACGTTCAGAATTATGTCCCCAACAACTACGTTATAATAGATAATTTTTGTATGTTATAAAGTGATTTTTCCACTAGTGAATGAGTTGAAGGTGAAGTTCCATGGCTTAAAGAACTAGTGCAGTCAGGGGAAACGACAGCAGTTATTTTTGCCCATAGGCAGCGGTTCCCGAACCGAGGCATATCCAGGCGAGGCAAAGAGTCTATTACTTTTTGCCTCGGGTGTGAACCGAGGCATAAAAGGGTAGGATACTGCCTCGGTTCACCCTTAACCGAAGCAGTAGATGTTTTGATTTTTTTTTATTTTTTTTTCGTGGGACTTTACGCCTCGGTTCCTTTTGAACCGAGGTAGTGTGTCCCCCTCTACTGCCTTGGTTGTAACCTTAACCGAGGTAGTAGAGTTAATTTTTGTTTTTTTTTTCATCCGCCAGCTTTTCTACCTCAGTTATGACCTCAATCGAGGCATATTCCCCTGTTTTGTTTTTAAAAATGAGGTCTGTTTCTGCTACATTCCCAACTACAGAAACAGACCTGCATATATATTTACAGCCAGAAAAGTCCAGAATAATCCAGAAACGTATATTTTGAATGAAAATTATGTTAAAACTAAATACCTTCAATGGAATCATAAATCAACTTCTTAGAAGCATAAATCAATCAAATGTAATCAAAAATCAAGTTTAAAGCATAAATCAATGCAATGTATAAAGTTAAACTAATAATAAAGTAGAAAAGCATAAAAAAAGTTAGAAACATAAACTTAGAACTTACTATATCCTAATATCTACTACATACTATTATATAATTGAATTACATATTTAGCCAGTGTTTTCCTCACGAGTTGAAGTGACTTCTCTGGAATTGGAGCATTGATGAACAAATCTTCAATCCCCGAAAATGGAGTCAAAAACTTGTTAACCGTCGGCAAGTGTAACCGAATCGTATCAAGTAATAAACATGGTAAGACCAAGTATCGTTTTCCAAGAGACTCACGACACTAAACAGTTATGTGATTACTCAACTAATTAAGACTCTAAAGAAAATATTTTGGGGTTTTTGAATGTAAATGCAATAAAATAAACATGAATGCAATTTGATCAATTGAGGTTAAACACAAGAAAGAATGGATGAAGTTGATGATATTGTTGTTGGGGTTTAGATTTAACCTAATTTACTCTCATGCATTTATGAATTCGTCTTTCTTTTATTAATGTTAATGCCACTCTCTAAATTACTTAAAACCCGATGTCTCGGTGAAGAAAGCCTAATCATAATCACTAGTTTACAATGTCTTGTCTTCCTAGCAATTAATCATGCATTATAGTGAACAAAAGCTTAAAGGCAACCAGCTATCATACTCCTATGTCTAGGTTTGTAATATACTGTTGGAAGAATTCCCCAGATCGTGATTTGTAAGATATCTCTCAATAACAATCCTAGGGAGAGAAGAGGAGAGCTGTCACATCCCTAAATCATCCAACCCTAGGAGTACGAAATCTCCTAATACTTACAAATCATAAGATTTATGCCATACATGAATAAAATATCACAAGCATTTGAGCAAAGAAGAATATCTCTAACAACTAATGAAAGAAAGCATGTATCTTATAAAAGATCTTGAAGAACAAATTCAATACATGAGAGTTTAAGAAGGTTACATCTTTTCCAACAACAATAAGGATTAGCCCTCCATCGTCATGGAAGAACTAGATGAATAATGGAATGAAAGAATGAAAGAGATAGAGAAACCCGAGAAAGAGAAGAGGAGAGTCGTCACCATCCCCAAATCTACCCCTAAGGGGTGAAAAGTGTGTTTTTGTGCTTAAGCCATCAAAAGATACTAACCCTAGGAAGACTAAAGCCTTATATAGACTTCTAAATATTATAGAAAATTAAGCCCAAGCCCATAAGAATAATAGAAAACGGGTTCAACCCCAAAACAGATCATAAAAATTACAGAAAATTGGCCCAAAGCCCAATAAAGTGGCGCTCAGCGGTAATTACCGCTCAGCGGTAAGTGCGTTTCTTCTATTTTGCCCCTCAGCTGCATTTTTACCCCTCAACGGTGCCAACGGGTCCTTGAAAGTACCGCTCAGCAGTAATTGGCGCTGAGCGATACTTGTGACTTCTCTTCTTTTGCACTTTTTGTGTCCTTTTCTGATTCCATCTCTGTCCCACTTCACTTCTTTCATCAAATTCATCTCAAAAACCTGCAAAAACAAGGAAATTAAGCATAAAACCTGTCCAACTCTCTTATTTCCAAAAACATAAGCAAAAGTATGATTCCAAGCTAGTTTCTAGTCATAAAGGTTGTTTTTTATATCAATTTTAAGTATAAAGATAATAGTTTTTCAACTGTTATCAAGCAATCCTATTGAATCTCTGCATAAAACACAATTATTTCAATTAGTGTATATGAAATCTAAACTATAGAAAAAATAAAATTCAAACCTAAATATTACTGTTTGCCATCCACTGGTGTAATGTGCATGTTAACCCTCGGCAAGTGTAACCGATTCGTATCAAGTAATAATAAATGGTAAGACCAAGTATCGTTTCACAAAGGACTCACGGCCTAAACAGTTATGTGATTTGTTGATTATCTTAGACTTGTTGATGAACAAATCTTTAATCCCTAAAAACGGAGTCAAAAACTTGTTAAACCCTCGGCAAGTGTAACCGAATCGTATCAAGTAATAAACCTGGTAAGACCAAGTATCGTTCTCCCAAAGGACTCACGGCCTAGACAGTTGTGTGGTTTGTTTATTAACTAAGACTTCTAAAACCAATTGATTAAGATTTAGATGCAAATACTCAAAAGTAAATATGTATGCATGGATTGATCAATGGTAAGAAGAAACAAAAACACGTGAATTGAAATATGTGGATGATTATGTTGTTGGGGTTTATCAATTTCATCCTTATCTACTCTCATGTATTCAGGAATTCATCTTTCTTCATTAATTTTTAATGCCACTTTCTAAATTACCTTAAACCCGATGTCTCGGCGAAGAAAGCCTAATCATAATCACTAGTTTACAATGTCTTGTCTCCCTATCAATTAATCATGCATTATAGTGAACAGAAGCTTAAAGGCAACCAACCATCATACTCCTATGTCTAGGTTTATACTACTTTTGGGAGAGATTCCCCAGATCTAGATTTACCCGTATGTGTCCATATTGACAAAATCAATGATCATGACATCGAATGAGTTAAACAATGCATACTTTGAGCAAAGAGGAAAAACCCTAACAATTAATGAAGAAAGCATGTATCTTAAAGGAGATTTTGAAGAACAAATTCCATACATGACAGTTTCAAAAGGACTACATTGATTCCCCAACAACAATAAAACTTCAGTTCACCATATTCTTGGTGAAACTAGATGAAATACAATGAAAGAGTGAAAAGATCGAACCCTAGAAAGTGAGAAAGGAGCTGTAGCATCCAAAATCCTCCTCCAAGGGGTGAGAGAGTGTGTTTCTGCTTCGTCCTAGCCAAAGATGATTGACCTAGGTGATGACAAATTTATGAACACTGAAAAACGGCGCCAAAAACTTGTTTAACCTTCGGCAAGTGTGACCGAATCGTATCAAGTAATAAACTCGGTAAGACCAAGTATCGTTTTCCCAAAGGACTCACGGCCTAGTTAGTTATATGATTTGTTGATTATTTAAGACTTGTGAACAAATTCTTATGGTTTCAAATGCAAAAGACAATAATTAAACATGTATGCATGAGTTTGATCAATGGAAAAGAGGAACACAAACACGGAACGAATTATATGGATGAGTATGTTGTTGGGGAAATTGATAACAGTTAAAAAACTGTTATTTTCATGCTTAAAATTGATACTAAAAGCAACCTTTAACACTTAGAAACTAGCTTGAAATCATGCTTTTGGTCATATTTTTGGAAATAAGAGAGCTGGACAGGTTTATGCTTGATTTCAGTGTTTTATGCAGGTTTTAAGGTGAATTTGGTGAAAGAAGTGAAGAAGGATAGAAATGGAATCAGAAAAGACATCAAAAAGTGCAAAAGGAGAAGCCGCAACTACCGCTCAGCGGTAGTTTACCGCTGAGCGGCACTCAGGAACCCACGTTGGCTCCGCTAAGGGGTGAAAAGGCCGCTGAGGGGAGGAAAACAACTCACGCACTTACCGCTAAGCGGTAGTTTACCGCTGAGCGGTAGTTCACCGCTGAGCGGTAGTTCACCGCTGAGCGGCATTATTTTGGGCTTGGGCCTAACTTTCTATATTATTACGAACAGTATATAAGCTTTAGGTGTTCCTAGGGTTTGTATCTTTGGCTGAGACGAAGCAAACACTCACTTTTCCACCCCTTGAAGGAAGATCTTGGATGCTCAGGCTACCTCTTTATCTTTCTAGGGTTTTATCTTTCATTCTTCCATTATTGTTCATCTAGATTCACCATGAATATGGTGAACTAAACCTTGTATTGTTGTTGGGGAATCAATGTAGTCTTGTGAAACTCTCATATATGGAATTAATGTTTTGACATCTTATTTTAAGATACATGCTTTCTTTCATCATTAGTTAGGGTTTTTCCTCTTTGCTTAATGCTTGCTTTGTTTAACTCATTCATTGCTATGATTATTGATTTTGTCGATATGGGAACGTACGGGGAGATCTAGATCCGGGGAATTTCTCCCAATATCATATTGGTTGCCTTTAAGCTCCTGCACTTCAGAACTAATTACTAGGAATGCTAGGAATTTTATGAACTCGTAATTAAGGATAGGCCTTCTTAACAAGGTAATTTAGAGAGTGGCATTAACATTGATGAAAAGATTGATGAATTCCTGAAGTATATGAGAGTGGATAAGATGAAATTGATAACCCCAACAACATACTCATCCATATCATTCATTACGTGTTTGTTTTACTCTTTTTGCCATTGATCAAATTCATGCATACATGTTTAATTATTGTCTTTTGCATTTAAAAACCTACAATCAATCGTTCATAAGTCTTAAATAATCAACAAATCAGATAACTAACTAGGCCGTTAGTCCTTTGGGAAAACGATACTTGGTCTTACCTAGTTTTATTACTTGATACGATTCGGTCACACTTGCCGATTGTTAAACAAGTTTGTGGCGCCGTTTTCGGTGTTCATAAATTTGTCATCACCTTTGACCTTTGGCTTTTCATCTTGATGGCTAGTCATGAGTACATCTTGATATGTAGCTTTATGACTAGCTTCTTCCTCCTGCATCTGCTCCTCTTCTTTGAAGACATCTACAACAACTTTTTCTTCTCGGTCTTTGAATACCACTATGCCTTCATCCACATCAATGATGACTTTGGCCGTTTTCATAAACGGTCTTCCTAGAATAATGGGTATCCTTTCATCCTCCATTTCCATCACCACAAAGTCCACCAAGAACTATAGTTTGCCTACACAAACTATAACATCCTCTGCTATACCATAGGGATTCTTTGAGGATCCATCTGCCATCAATAAATTCATCTTTATAGGCATCACATCAAGATCCACTACTACAAAAAAGTTCATAGATAGCGCTATCTATTGGTTCAAATTTTTTAAAGAAAAAATAATAAATTTTTTAAAAGTTCATAGATACTGCTTTAAAGAAGCGCTATCTATTGGTTCAAATTTTTTAAAGAAAAAATAATAAATTTTAGAATAAAATATAAAATATTAGTTCTATTATGGTATTACATACAAAAAAAAATATAAAATATTGAGAAAAATATGACAAATGTCTCAAAAAGAATGTTCATTAATATAAATACAAATTATTGGTACACTAATATTTCAAAAGTTAATCGTTAAGTCGTCTATTACGTGTCATAACATATATATCCTATCAATACTTATAAGCACATCACCTTAACATAACCTATAAGCATGTACTAATTACATGTATACACCAATTTTCTCTAACTTCAATGATTTGACTTTCATGATATTGTTGACATCTGCAACTAGAAAAATACTGCAAGAAAGAGAAAATAATATAGAATTAGTTAATTAAATATTACTACAAATTAATTATGACGATAAAGATAACTTACATCAGTTGGAATTGTTCCTCCTTCACAATATGTAATAATTTCCTTCATATATTGACACACGTAATACCCACAATCATTGCCGTTGGGTTGTCTTGGGCACTAGAATTTCAAAATTAAAAAGCATTTTTATAATTTGAACATAAAAAGATTCAAAATTCTAGTATACTCCAAACATGTTCAGTGCAAATAACAAATAACTATATACAATATACAAGTTTAAACTATTAATAAAAGGTTATTCTTTCATAACAACCATATACTCCTCCAACCAGTTTCACAATAATACATGTTATTTAACTAACCATTACTATGCAACATGGAAATAAGTCTTCAATAATAAAAGAATACAAGTTATTCACCTAACCAGTACAATACAAGCAGCCATAATGTGAATTAAAAGGTCACATGAGGTCATTCAACAATTTAATTATCACAATCAAAACTATACTACACAAAACATACTAGAGTAATGTACCTTAATTGTTGTCCACTTGATATTGTTTGACTTAGATTTTGAAACCATGTTTCCTGTTTGAGATCGATAGGTTTGTATAACCCTAGTGAATAAATAAAATTAAAGCATGTATAAGTAACAACAATACAACTAAAAGTATACGAATATGTCAAGTAAAAGTATACAACACATATATTCTTACATGTCAAACAATTTCTTCAAATCTTGCCTCATATTAATGTCTACCGCTACTGGGTCAAGATAATGAATTATCTCCAGTTTAAGATTGATTCCTAGCAAAACCCAATGTTGGCTACAATTTGAAATGAATCAACAAAATTAGAATTCGTACATCTAACTTTGAAAATAATACATTGTTGATAAAGTTGTAAAGTAAAGTATTACCCGGTATTAATAGGTGCAAGAACAAACTTATCAATCACCCCATTATCAAGAAAAAGAGTAACTATTTTTTTCATTTTGTCTTTCATTGGTAGCTCATGTGTTGTGATTTGGGGTGATAAAAAAAGAACGCCTTATCATTTGGCTTAACAAAGTTTTGATATAGGTACCTTATAAAAGAAAAATATAAGAATGTATTAGCAATATGATAAGGAGTCAATCTAATAATGAAGTTAATGATAAACTGTAGTATATGTTTTACCCGATATATATAGAAATTGTAGTTGCACCTAGCCATGCATAGTTAGTAACTTCTCCAATAATTTCTGCATTAACAATTTCTTTATGATTATCTAGTCCAAATATGTTTTTGTCCATTTGTATTGGAGGAAGTGACTCTGATGGCTTTAGTTTCATGTATGAAGAGAGACAATTGCACCATTCAGAAATATTGGGATGAAACAGTTTACGAGGAGTATGTTGAAAGGGCATTTTCCCTTGACATTTCTTTTTAGGTGCGATACATTCATTTGTATTATTCATGTTTTTCTTTTTAGGTTGAGTAGAATCCTAAAACATCATCAATTAAACAAGTTAGGCAATAGATGAAATATGTTCATAAATATGAATGAATACAATTGTATAAACATACCTCATCACTAATCTGTATGAAATTCATTGGCCATGCCACAAATGTACCTATTGCTTGTCCTATTGTCATCATGTCATCATCATCAATTGGTATAGGCAAGGATACATTTGGCTCCAAAGCAATATCTATACTAACTTTAACATGTCCCTTAGGTAGAGGTCTACCATGTAGTGTATCATTAAAATTATGCAATTTTCCATGGGCAACCAAGCAAAGTGATGGTGATAATGTAAACAATTTACAACTTGAGACCCCCTACATTATAAAACATAATTATAAGACAATCTTCAATGTGACTCCTATGAAAGTTTAAAGTAAGAAAATTAAAATAATAATGAAAGTAATGTAGATAAGTTAGTTACCTCAGGAAAACTATTTGATGACAATGTGCAACTCCCTTGGCCACTATTAATATTAGCTTCTTCAGTAGTATTTGGTGTGTCATTTTTTCGAAGCATCTCATTTTCCATTCGTGCAATTCTTTTCGACATGTCTTTCAATTGAGCAGTTAATTTATCATGCTCATGCTGCGTATGACGCTTTTTGGACGGGAAATAATCTCTATGACCGACTCCAAATCCCATTCCCCTAACACGACCTGGATACTCTGGGAGACATAAAGCTTGACTCAAAATGTTAGAGTGATCATTATTCATCTCTTCTGAATTAGTTTGTGACAATTGAACCTACACAAGAACCAAACATATCACATTTATTCTCATTCCACACACAAATATAATATGAAAACATATTATTAACATTTGATCCCAATTCCTTTATCTAATTATTGTAGAAAAGATCAAATTAGTTAGAAAATTGCCACTGCATACACCATTTTCCAAATTCCACTCTCCACACCATGCGTCATTTTTTCAGAACTTGTATGCACTAAAATATTATTACCAATTTATAAAAAGACAACATCATAACCATATATCCATTTTCTGCGTCAACTTCTAAAACATGTGCAAGGGGCTTAAACATATTAACGCATATTAGTCAATTACATACCCATATAATCATATATCCATCATCCATACAGTTTTCCATAATCTTATTACACCCATTTCCACTTAGGTTACTAACAGAACCAATTCATCATTATATTCTCAATCAGAAAATATACCCGACTCGAAAACAGAAAAGTTTACGCCTTGTACCATCATTGAATCAAT